>JBBULP010000221.1:0-18116 GCA_038048775.1 Picocystis salinarum | reverse complement strand
TACGAGAGTCGCATATAGGGCATGGTATGGAATGGCTTGAGACTGAAATAAATGTTGTCCAACGTTACATTTGTCCCTTGTTGGAAGCGACAGGACAGCAGACCTGGTGCGCAACCAAGCATTAGGCCCCTTTCTGGGCTAGTTTATTCTCCATTTCTGCTACTAATGAGGTGACCTCCCGGCGATTGAGCTGCTTCAGGCGGGGGAAAGCTTCAGTTAGATCCTGTGGGGTTTCGTGTATTTCTTTTGCATCCAACATCAATAAAAACTTGAGTACAGGTAGTGCCAAATTTGCATTAGGGTCCTCTTTTCTCAGGATGCCGAGTGCTGTTTTGACCAGGTGCTTTCTGCATTTCAATATCTCCAGCACCACTTTATCGTCCACATTTGTTGCAAGTATCAAAAATGCGTACTTTGGCAGAGCGATGCCTGTAGCTGTAGGCCCAGGTTTGATTGCCTCACACAGGCTGACAACCAACCTCTTCCAAAGCTCAGACTGACAACAGATTTTTGACCTAGTGGTAGAATCAACCAGCAGTTCATTGAGCACAGCAGCAGAATGAGCAGCTACGTTACTTCCTTTTCGCTGCATATTAAAGGCAAGCAATGCAAGGAAAGGTTCTGTTGCTATCTCTTCCTGTAAGCTACTAAGCAACTTGCAATCCCGGTTCCCTCTGCTGGCCTTGAGAAGTGACAGCAAAAGCCTGGTGGCTTGCCGCACAAGTGGCAAATGTTTACTTTCAAGACAATGACGCAAGGCAGGCAGCAACAAAGGATCCTGGCAAAGGCTCTCCAGTGTTGCTCTGGGTGGGATTGAAGTCCATTGTGCTCGCTTGCCATCAGCATTTTCATCTGTTGTGTGTGCTTTTCCTGTCTTTGTCTGAAGACACATGACAATGTTGCCAAGGCAGCGAGCACATGCTGTCTTCATATCAAATCCTAAGCTGGTGTCATGCATACTTTTAAGGAGCGCCTCAGCAACACTTGCCGGCATGTGCTCAATGCATTTTGGGAGGTTATCTTCACTGAAAATTTTTAAAGCCTCCAAAAAATTCTCCTTTGCTGAGTCCTTGATTATAGTTTGCAACAAAGAACACCAGAAGGGATCTCCAGTGCTTGCGACCTTCGCAGCTGGATTACATGATTCGGTTGCATCAACAGTGGCAGTGTCTGCATCCCTCTGCTGATGTTCTATCTCTGCTGGTAGCACTAGACCTAATTTTTCAAGTAGATCTGCCTTGATATGCCATTCTCCCTTTTCAAAGGATGCTATCTCATTTATCTTCCTCTTCACGGAAGCCTTTGTGATACCTCCTGCAGAATCATCTTGTTGCGTCCCGCTATTTACCTCGTCGACGAACTTTGCAGTAGCTCTGTTGATTTTGAGCTTTCTGTTGACTTGCAAGAACCTAATCAGATCTTTCAAAGTTTCAACAGGTAGAGTTGTCACCCTCCTTCCCATGGCATTGCGGCGCTCTTCGCGTTCTTTCCGTTCTTGTTCCTGGTCATACATCTTTACAGGCATGGGCGAACTGTACACATTTTCTACAGAAAATCCAAGCAATAGTCTGCTGTCTCCAACGATCATGGCCAAAGTTCTCTGATCATCTCCATCTCCCTCTGGCAAATCAATGGCAATCTTTTTGCTATTGCTGACAACAAGGGTGCCGCGGCATTTTCTGGCCCTGTCCGTGGCTGCATTGAAGGCTCTTTGAAGGGGCTTTGATGCCCAATTAGGCACTTGCTGGTCCCCACTCTCGGTTTCAAAAGCATCAGTCTCCATCATATCATCAGCATACTCACAATCAGACATGTAATTATCAGGGACCACAAAGCCATCCCCTTCTTCATCCTCGTAACCATCATTGTCATCCTCATTTTCAGCATCACTGTCTCCGATGTCTTCACCGTCTTCAGGCTCCTCCCACTCTAGATCGCTCTCCACATCATAGTCAAGACTTGGGTCTTTGGCCAAATACTTCCTGGCCTTGATGTGGCCGCTTTCTTTCGACCAACTTCCAAAGTAGGGTGGGCGTAGGTTTTCCTCGAACTGTAGCAACTTTCTGACTGGATATCTAGCCATGGGCATTCTTGACCCAAAGATTCCCCCTCCTGTTGAGGTAACTTCCATCACATCCTGCTCAGCAAACTCATTGGTAGGTCCTCTATCCTCATTGGCATCTTTACCAGGGATCGTGTAAATTGGCTCCCAAGAGGCTTGGTCCTTGTTCCGTCTACGGCATTGCCAATAGTGGCCAGCACCGCACTTTGATCTCATTCGATTCAGCCTACGTTTTCTCTTCCAAGTCACTAAGTGATCTTTCAACAATTCCTTCCCTGTCCATTGGTGCTTGGTTGCTTCAATCAGAGCTGCATCAACATGCTCAGTTGTTGCAACTCGCTGTGGCGGACGATGAAGCGGAGGCGTAAAGAGCAATACAGAAGCATTACTGTCGCTGTACTGCTTGCTGTTCGGGGACTGTTTGCTAGCAGAAGCAGGGGAATTAGCAGACTCATCGTCTTCATTCTCGCTCTTTTTGAAGCGAGCAAAAAAAGCTTGCTGCTTTGCCAAAATCCTCTTCTTCTTATACTCCTCGTCTGCTTTTGCCCTAACAATTGCTTCCCTTGCCTTCCTCTTTTCTTCTTCCTTCTGTCTCCTTGCCTCCTGCTTCAGCCTCTCCTTTTCCTGCCGTTCAGCTTCCCTCTTAAGCTTGGCATTAAGCCTTTCCTCTTCTCTCCTTGCTTTAGCTGCCTCTTTCTCTTCCTCCTTTTTCAACCGAAGAGCCTCCCTTTCTTCGTCTTTTCTTTGCCTTTCTAGATCTTTTGCCTCGATATCTGAAAGCAACTTTTGTTTCTCTTCATGGATTGCAGGAGCTATGGTTCTGGAAGGGCTGGTCTTTTCTACCCACTGGCTTGCCCGCAGAAGTTTATGAAAGGCTTTCTTTTTTCCTTCGACAAACCTATGAATCCCATCAATAGCCGCTTGTAATGACCTCAATCTTTCTGAAAGGAGTGCTCTCTTCTTCCTGGCTGCTGATATGATGGGGCGTAAGTTGGGGGGAAAGATCTTCATTTCCCTCACTTCCCATCTCCAAAGATAAGACCCAGTTGTATCAGTTAGCAGGTCAGCTTGCTTACACTTGTCATCTTCAAGTCCAGTAATTTTCCGCAGTGCAAGGGCCAATATTTCATTTCGCGTTGTAATTTGGTTCATGGATGTCGATTGGCTTACATCTGCTGCCAACTCGTCAAGTGTCTTGCTGCTACCTTCGATGAGACAAGCTGTGAACTTCTTGCTGGACTTGCTGTCGGCACCTGCCTTCGTCAGGTCATCCACGGTGAGCACCACATCTCCTTTTGCTTCCTGAAGGATTCGGTCTCTTTCTTGGCGGAATTCTTCAGCCAACCTTTGGCGGCTTTCTTCAGTGTCCCATCCTTCTGGCAAGACCTGTGCTTCTTTGGACGTCTCTATCTGGGATGTGGGACTACTTGGACTGGACGCATGCTGGGAATAACTACGCACCAAGCTGTCTCTTTTGGTATCGACGGTCAACGGCGTGACTTCTTTCATATGATACCCGTTTTCCTTGATCGCAGGTGTCGGTGTCACCGGTGCGTCTTCCTTGAGCTGGTCTACCTCTCCTTCAACCACCACCACCTTGTTGACCTGCCACGCACGTATGAGGCGATCCTGTGGAGTCAGTCACCGTCTTCGTCTCTTGTCTCTCCTCGCTCTTTGGTTTCTCGCTTACCTTGTTCTTCTCATGGACATCTCCATGGACGTGTTTGCGTTTGTTTCCCGCCACCGTCTGGACCTCCTCCGGTCCTTTCGCAGGTCCTACGCCTCCTTGTTCCTCTTCCACGTCCACCACCACGACTTCCACGTCCACGGTGTCTTCCTTGGTCGCCGCAGGAGGTGCCTTGTGGCTCCAAAGCGCGGCCAGCGTGCGCGCCTTGCGACCACCTTCCATCGACGCGAAACGGATTTCCAATCCAGCTTGGCGCGCAAATGCCCATCCACTTAACTCGACGGTTAAATCCACCGGGCCGTGGGGGAGGACGGACGGCCTCGACGGGATGCGACAGGACGTTCGAACGAAAAGGGGAAAGACCGCGGAGGTGGGAGGTGGGAGGACGAGGACCGCAGAGGAAAGCGGTGCAGCCAGGGTGGCGGATGCCAGATGGATGGGACCATGGTCACAGCCATGGAAGCAAATTGTGGCCAGGCAACGCTGGTGAAACGGTTCCAAGAAGATGTGGTGGTGCAGAAAGCTTCCTCAGTGGAAAGAGGAGATGCAATTTGTTCAACGGTGAAATTGATGCAAGCAGCCGCAAGGCGAAATCGGAGATCCACCGTTCACCGGACGATGGGTCTCAAACGCTCCGTCATGATCCCCTTCAACAAGTCCTTCTTGGATGCGGAATCCACACCATCCTGTAGGAACAAACATCTGTCTGCTAGCCAGTCCAAGCGCCCCATGAAAACGGCCAAACCTACGTCGAAAAACCCGATCCCTTCGAACACCAGTGCTCCTTCTTCCCCGTGCTTGCCTAAAGTCTCCATGAACTGGACTGGGAGTTGGGTCCAGTGGAGCTTAGAATTGAGATGGTGGATGATGTGATACCCGTCATTGAAAGTCTTCTGGTTGTCAGGGCAGTTGATGCAATTGTATGTCATGCGGTAGCAATTCTGCGGTGCTTTCGGGTCTATAAATACATGCTGACTCCAATTGCCAAACATCAAAGCAAAAGAAGTGATGCAGAAGGGGACAATAAACACCCAAGTCGTGGCCACAGGGTTGTGTTGGTAGAGGGAGTACACAAGCAAGAGGTACACGAGCTCAACTGCTAGCACTTCCGCCAACAGGCTCCACAGCTTCTTCTTGGCTGCATAGATGGGCAGTAAAATCCATCCCCCTACCATGTATTTGAACAAATATTGTATAAAATGCATTACGCTGTCTCGCTGGTATGGCTCGGTGGAGGAGGCATCCAGTGGAAACTGATTGTTCTCCACGTGGTGCATGACCACATGGTGAAGCCTGTACATGCCTGCAGGTATACCAAACAAGGGGCAAAGCAAAAGTGAGGGGACACGATTGAGAAACTCGAATTGACTTTCCTTCCTGAAAATCTTCTTATGTTCTGCATAATGAAGAGCAAGTGCGAATCGTTGCAAGAACAGAATGTAGTTCGTGCAAACATATGCCAATCCGACCCAATGGTTCGCCGGTAGGGCGTAGACAAGCACAGCCGTCGGAATCGTGAACATGACCACATTGATGAACAGGTAGAGCAATGGTTTGTCTCTGGGATCTCTCATTTCTGCCACCACTCCCTTCTCCAGTGCTTCTGGCAAAGCCACCAGGTACTCCTTCCTCGTTCCGTTCACATCGCACGTGGCTCCGATTTTGGCCCGTTCGATTTCCATCCTCTCTCTTCTCCCACCTTCCTTCTCCGACCGCTAACGTCGACCAGAGATGCCGGAGCGCTCCGAAATCCGCGGTCGTGCGCGTGTCTCGCACCGACGTGGACGCGTTCCCTTTCGCTTAACTCGTTCGTAAATTCGAGGACTCGAAGCTCCCTCCATCCGCTTCTCCCACCACGAGAGTTTTTTCTCTCGAGGCTTGGAGTCGAGGTTTCGACCCTGGTCCGTTTCCTTTTCAAACGGATCGACGGTTCCTTTCGAATCGGGGATCGATCCGGGTCTGTTCCGGTTTCATTAGGGTTTCTTGGTTGGGAAGGATCGGTGGAGCAGGGACGTGTGCATCAGTGGTGGACGTGATGTGGCGAAGCGCACGACGCACGACGACGCTGCTGGCGCAGCACGCGAGGTCGATGGCGGCCTCCGTGGAGGTGGAGAAGGTCGTGGACCACCACAGGAACCTCATGCACCTGGGAAAGAGGTATCCGCTGGTGGCACCGGACGCCTACGTGGCGCCCAACGCCACCGTGGTGGGAGATGTGGACCTGGACGATCGCGTCACCGTCGGATACGGTGCTGTCCTGCGTGGAGACCTCAACAACATTACCATCGGAGCCGTGTCCAACATAGGAGACCGGACCGTCGTCCACACTGCGAGGTGCGTGCGTGAAAATCGAGACCAACCACGGACCGAACGGGTGCACCAGTGCACTGCGGACGAGATCAATGCTGACCGAATGGGTTTCCTCGATACGTGTGCAGGACCTCTCCGACCGGACTCTCCGCCGTCACAAGTATCGGCAAGTACGTTACTGTAGGACCAGGATGTGCTGTCAGGTCGGCTACCATCGAAGACAATGTCATTATTGGGGAAAAGTGTGTCCTGGGTGAAGGGTCTCTGGTGGAAAGCCATGCGGTGCTGAGACCAGGAAGTGTGGTCCCTCCTGGGAGGAGAATTCCTTCTGGTCAAGTTTGGTCTGGTGTTCCAGCAAGATATGTGCGGCCCGTCACTAATGAAGAAGCCGAAGAAATTGTCAGAGCCGCTGAAGCCATGTTCCTTCTCTCAAGGGAGCATGCATTTGAGTTTTTGCCCTACGGAACACTTTACCAAGAGCTTGAGAAACTAAGGGAAGCTACTGGGGCAACAAAGGAATAAGGTACAACGATAGCTGGGATTGTAGCTAAGTTGCATTCTTCTCACGTCCATGAAGAGCAATGGTAATTCAAAACCTCCCATTCTTTGTCAATGATCCCGCGGCTTCATACACCAAACATGCAACAGACCAATCGATTGCCCTTAATATGCATTCAGGTTTGCACAGCACAAAGCCCTGAATGGATCCGTGCGGTTCCTTGGAGAAGGTTTAATGTTGTATCCAGTTCATTGGCTTGGTTGTAGGTAGCATTCTTCAACTTTTGTGCACTGTACCTTTTCTGTCCAAGGGCTTTCAACAGATGCCCAGCGTGATGAGGAATATGTTCCAGCTTTGTGAGATACAAAGGGCAATAGGAATCGGTTGAGTGGCAGCTGTAGCCTTTGATCATTTGGCACACAACGATTGCTCATTTAGAAAATTCTCTTGGGTAGTAGATACATAGACGGTCGGCAAACAGGTAGCAGTTTTCGGCAGCCTGCACATGTTCCTGCTTATAGCTAGGCTTTTGGAATAGCTTGAGAAGCTGCACAATCTTTAGTTCAAAAATCTGTTCTGTGAAGATGTTTTACGTAGGGCTGCTTTTTGCCCATGAGCGGAAGGATGTCCCGAACAAGTGCATCTTCAGCTCAAGACTGAAGGGTGGTAGGTGCTGCTCAGCGTTCTTTACAGAGGCACATCAATCAAATTGAATACCAGACGTTGCCACTGGGAAACGAGCAATTGATATTCTAAGTGCGAGTTTTGGAATACTTTGCCATGCAATATCTAGTTTACAATTTCCATGGAAGGCAAGTGGTGCGCTTGGTATGCAGGCACATGTTGGTTCCAATCGGAGTGTGAGCTACAGCAAACTAATAGAGCATGCAACAAACTTTCCTTTCTTCTGTTACGGTACGAAATTAGATTTCAGAGGCTCTTGTACAATGCACCATTTGGTGGCTTCAGCATAACCATCCTTCCATTCGCCTCTCCAAGTCAGTAACAGGCGGACCGACAATAGGGGCCCTCAAAAAAACTTCTGCAAATGCTATTCTTCAAAACAGCAAAATTACTGGCATTGATTCCAGTGCCTTGCAACAAAACTATGCACCATAAATCAACCATTCAATTATGGGTCATGGTAAAATTCACACCAAAACTCACATCTGCAATGGGCTAACTTTTTGGAGTGATGATCCACTGAGGATCAGTTGGCCATCTACTCTGGGACGTCTTGCAACCAGCAAAGTCTCTCTCTTCACAAGCAAGAGTGGATCGGCAGAGATTGGGTTCACCGGCCCATTGATAATTTGGCTCGGCACGAATCTACGACCAGGCAAATCTTTCCCATCCAACTACTTTGGAAAGAAGATGCCTTCGTCTATCACTGGAGGTGGTTTGTCCACAGGAGGTAGCGGAATTTCTCCTTCGACGAATTCTTTCGGTTTCACCAGAGCTTCAGGCAGCTTCTTGTCCACAAATCCGGTGACCTCCCCAAACTCCGGCGTGTCGATGGTGGCAATATCTTTTCGGTTACCAAGCCTTATTTTGGCCACACTTCCATCTTTGTCCGTGAACATGTTGTAGACCTCTCCGTCTTTCGTCATGACCGTCACTCCTCCTTGATCGAATCCTGTGTCATAAAAGATGTTCCCTTGTTTGTCCAGAAGGAACATCCTACCGGATTCGTCGAAGTCCACACCGAGGTATTTCCCCCCTTTTGTACGCACATATAGATTTCCATTTTTATCTTGGAACAGAGGAGGAAACCTGGATCGCTGCAGATTCCACGAGAGGAATCCACCGCCAACCAAACCTGCGAGTATTCCACGTCGTGTCGGTCCTTGGCCATCCCAGTACCACGTCTTCTTGTTCCGACGCGGCTGGGGAGCCTTGGGAGGTGCGATGCTCGGCGGCATCGGCGCAGGGACGTCCCTCCTCATCCTCTGCACGTTCCTTCTCGCCGAAGGATCCGCACCGCACCGCACCGTCGCTGTTCGCGTCCGCGACGCCATCGTCCACATTCGCCGACACCGTCGTTCTCGACCGATCTTCGGTCGCATCGCACGTCTCCTTTTCCATGGATGGTTCTCCCTTTCAAAGCTGGATTCGATCGGACGATCCCTCGGGTCTATCGAGACTCGAACCCGGATCGCCAAGGACGAGAACCGTCCCCGTCTCGTTTTCCACGTCTTTTTTAAATCCCCCTTTTTTCCATTTTTTACGTGTTTTTTTTCGGTGCGAGAAGGGAAGGTTTGGTGGAGACGAAGTGGACGCAGAAGCACGTGGACGACGACATGGCGGCGCACGGAACGGCCGCTTGGGACAGCAGAACGAGCCTGCTGATCGATGGAGCGAGGTACGGAGACGTGGAAGATGTGCAGATGGCCCTCGACGGAGGCGCGGACGTGAACGTCGCAGACGACCTGGGCAGGACGGCGCTGCACATGGCCTCGGCGAATGGACACGAAACGTTGGTGCAAATGCTGCTGGAAGCAGGAGCCGATGTGGGAGCGTTGAACACGGAGAAAAACACGCCGCTGCATTGGGCGTGTCTCAACGGACACGAACGCATCGTCTCCAAGCTCATGCAATTCGGAGCATCTCCAACGGCGCTGAATGTCCACGAAAGGACGCCAGTGGATGAGGCCATGCTCTTCGAGAAGGAAGGAGTGCTGGAGGTCATGCGGAAACTTCAAGATCGCGATCCGGAAGGTGAAGATCCCGAAGACGGCGTGGAGGATGTGGAAGAGGCACGCGAAATGCACACGAAAGATCCAAACAACTGAACAACAGAGCAGTGTGAGGGGTACGTTCGCTACTAACGTCAAAAATTACCGGGGAAACATGTGACCACATGCTGCAAGAACACACACAATTCGTCATATCCAAGTGGAACAAAAGAATACACTCTACCGCAGGATCAGCTATGTGACGACGGCCCTGGGAGAGGCCACCAGATGAAGTGACCTCTAGGCCGTGGCTTTTTCGAATCTCTCCGCTACGTCCTTCCAGTTGACAACATTCCAAATTGCTTTGAGGTAATCGGGGCGGACATTCTTGTACTGCAAATAGTAGGCGTGCTCCCACACGTCCACGCCCAACAATGGAATATGCCCGGTAGTGCTGCAAGGATCCTGATTAGATGTGGTCACCACTTGCAGCTTCTTGCTCTCTGGATGCAGAGCTAGCCAAGCCCAGCCGGAGCCTTGGACAGCAGCAGCTGCAGGATTGAACTTTTTCTGCAGGGCATCTAAACCTCCGAAGCTCTCGTCGATGGCAGCAGCGAGTTTTCCCATCGGAGGTTCGAACTGGTTGGCCGGACAGAGGTTTTTCCAGAAAATGCTGTGATTGACGTGTCCACCACCGTTGAACTTGATTCCCGATTGCATGGCGATCATTTTCGCTACATCGCCTTTGGCTTCCGCGTCCGTGTACTGCTCTGCGAGGGCATTGAAGTTGTTCACGTAGGTCTGGTGATGCTTCGCGTGATGGAGTTGCATGATCTCTGCGGAGATGTACGGCTCGAGCGCACTGTAATCGTACGGCAAATCCGGGAGGGTCTGCGTGGACAGCAGGCGCCTGGCACCGTCCGTTCCCATATTACGCGCTCCACGCATAGCTGCAGCCATCGCCATGTCCTTCCTTTCGCACGTTTGGGCGCTCCTCCGATCGGTCACGTGCGCTTCGCGGTCGTGCGATGTCCAACGTGCTCTCAGCACTCGAGTGTCCTCGTCCCTCACACGAGGTTCATCGTCAGGAAAACAAGGGAGGATGGCCTAAGCTATCGATATCTTTTGATGCGTCGTATCCATAGCACACGACTCTTTCGGTACCTTCAAGCGCGAGTTGTGTGAGGTTGGCAATGCATCCACGATGGCGGATGCGAACGAGACGCACACGACACTAGGTACACGAACGATTGCATGTATCTTGTTGCTTTGAAAGCCTTGTTGACGCATTGGGTAGCACCATTGTTGGAGAGTTGAAGTAGCAAGTCCATCGACACGTGTAGGAGCCTTTGTGTCATGGCACAATAAATTCATAAGGTATCTTGCTTCGTGCTACCAATTGTCGCAATGCAACACTGGAAGAACGCAAGACATCCGTCGACGCGATGTTCTCCTCCGTTTAGCTTGGAAGACCAAGGCAGTGGGCATCGCATGTGGCAACACAAGAGGCAATTTTTTGGCGCGTGTCCAAATTCTCGCCCTTGTTCGTGGCAAGTTCACCGACTCGTGTAGCAGGCGAAGGAGAGGCGTGCATGTTGGCAAGCTGCACGGACCTTGGAACGATCTTTCGTCCGTAGTGCCCATGGAAGACCAAGAAGACGCCCATGACCACTCATCAACCATCCCACCTGTTCAACATCGACACGGTGGTGGGTCCAACCTCCACGAGTTAACTTCGATGTTTTCACACGTGCATCTGTGACGAAGGCATGGCCGTGGACGCGCTTCGTGCTTTGGTGCAGCGAGGCACGAAGCTTCAATGGAAACTCGTGGAAGCGCGTGCGAAGCTGCCGAAAGTGCTCACAGATCCGAAGAGCGACGAAGCACGGCGCCACGCGCCCGTCCTGCTCGATTTTCGCTACCTGAAGTGTCCCGACCTGTACGAAGACCGCATCCAAGCCAACGAAACTGCGCGTGCACTCGACGAACAATTCAAGAACAAATCCGCGGATGTAGTGAAAGAATGCGTGGATGTGTTTCAGGACGTCTCCAAATACTTCGAGGACGTGCTCCTTGCTTGTGGGAAGGCGGAGGTGCGTCGCTACACGAGGAGTGACTGGGGAAACAACGAAAGAAACCGAAACGACTGCGATGAAACTTGACACGTGGACGGAAAATGCACTTGCTGACTCGTGACACCGAAATCTACGTGCCCTATCGTGGGTAACGATGACAATTCGTGAACGCTGCACCTCTCGCGGTGTGTGTGTTGCCTCACATTCGGACGGATCGGCAGGGAGATGCCGGGCCTTCAGCAGAGAGCAGCTCCAGAGATGCTTGGATCGTGGAAGTTCTCTACCGATTTGGTTTGGTACTTCTTGGGCTCATCGATGGGTTTCCGGGGAAGATGAGGGAAAAGTTGCTGGTGTCCTGTGTTAGGTACAAAGGAAGCAGCAATGCGGCCAACATGAAGACCATGTGCTTGGTGTGCCGTGCAGTAGAGAAGCACAAAAGCTTGTGGCAGCGCTTAGGGCAGTGGAGAGTAGAGGAGTATTTCTCTCGCTTTCCGATACCTGCTCATGTCCTCGAGTCTTCTGTTGACTGGATTGAGCGTGGTGGCAGATGCAGAGAGGTGGATGATTCTATGCAAGCCACGCCGAATGATCCAGCCTTGCTGTCATCCAGGCTGTATGTACTCCTTTACTTTACGCCCTCTGTGTTGGAAAGTGGAATGATACGAATGAGAGGTTTGGTCGAATTGTTTTTCCATGATAACTGGGTCCTATCCCATTCCCTTGGGGAAACAGTAGACATATCCGTGGCTTGGGCTCCATACAAGGCTGCAACCCTGGCCCTGAGCTCAACTCTATCTTCATCGAAGGCAAAGAAATTAGCAAGGCTGCACACAAAAGCTCTCGATAGCTTAGAGAAGCAGATTCTAATGTTTGTCACCAGCGATGACCACTTTGAGGATTGTGTTCTGACTAGCATTCAAACCCTGTTGGATGTGCAGCGGTCAGCACATGCTTCACTGAGATGGACCGTTCTCCATTCTCTTTTTTCTACCAACAGAAAAATTGCAGAAGCGGTGAGATCCTGTTGTGCTTCCCCCAGTTCTATTTTTGACTTTCTTCTCCTTGTTTCCAAATTCGATGATCGTCTGAACATGGCATGCAGGCAACTTGGTGAGAAAAAGCAAGCAGCTTTGAACTCCTCTCTTGAGCAGGCAAAGCACTTTGTAACCACACTCCTTGATCTCATGCGCCCATCTGAGAGCTTGCATGACGCAGAAGACTATGGTGATGCAGTCAACCAGCTGGCACGTGTGAAGGGGGAATTCGACGCAATTGGAGCAGCCGAGATGGCAGACATTGAGCTTTACCAGACAGTTCTTGATGAGGCACAAGAACTTGAATGGAGCAACCAATACTTTTTGCAAAACACACACATGAATCACTATCTTGCAGAAACTTGCACTCACCTTGCTCGCATTGTCAGGATTCTAGGAGGAACCAAGTCAGATCGTTCTACTCTTCAAAGCTGTGAAAGCATGTTTGTGTGGGCTGCTTTGTTAGGCAAACCTGGTAACAAATGCGATACAGCATTGACTGCTATCAGCTTTGAATGCCTCAAGGACCCTTCTGTTGTGAGTGGTATTGGATTTGTGTACTTGAAAGCTAAGGCTGGTATGGACACGTTCCTGAAAGGAATGCCAGGGCATGAGTTGGAAAGCCACGAATCCAGCACAGAACACTTCTACACTGCAAGCTTGAACAAGTATATTGGCAAGGTACTTGAGGATGTACCCTACACTATCTTTCACATTGTTTCTGATCTTCTTGTTTTCGAGTACAATTGGATGCATACATCAAATATAGCAGAGAAGAAGTCAAGTCCCTTTGTGCGACGTGAGCGTTCTACACGGAGGAAATTGCATGCACGGGCCTTTCGTGAGGTCTGTAGATTCACAGGGGCACTTCAAAGCATGAAGAATACTTTTGCCGGTAATATTTCAGTCCAGCCAGAAGAGGTGCTGGAGGTGTGTTTCCGAAAGCATCTTTCCCTTTCACTACAAAAGCTTTGTGAAGAGGTCTTCATATTTGGGAGAAGCCAATCCAGTAGCATCCCCGTATCTATGCCCCAAGGAGCTGACAAAGGTACAACGATGCAGTACTCATTGCGATTAAAGGAGCTTGGTGATTTTCTTTGCATGTATCAGAAACTGTTGGAAGACTTGCAAGATTTTGTTCCAATGGCCTGCATGCATGTATGGAGGGAAGAGTTTCACAAGGTGCTTGTGTCAGCTGCCTCATTTGCCATCCGCCGGTGGTCAAGCAGCAAAGGTCACAGATACCAACGGTTACCGGGGCATTCAGCAAACTTCATGGAGCGCATCGTCAGCTACTTGCACAAGATGAGCCACCCAGTACAATCCATGTACTTGAAGCCTTTATGCGGTTGGTATGGTCCTTCGGGAGTGGAGATGCTGGGAATTGCCTTTTTCTCGCAGTTGCAGGACAGTATGGGTCAGACATGCCTTTCATGTCTGGATACCATCCTTGAATCTTGCGTCATTCTGCAAATGCAAGAACTGCTCCACCAGTGCCGATCAAGGACGGCAGAAGAGTTGACTTTCTGCAATCTGGTTGCAAAGCTACCAAAAGATTTGGAACCCCACACAGTTGCCTTTGAACCGCAGGCAAAGCTCATAGGTGCTTGTGAACGCATCAGTAAAGAACAGGGCAATACCCTTAAATTACTTTGTGAGAAACTAGCGTTTGTGGGCCAAAACCAGCTCCTGCGGAAACGCTTAAATGCTGGCATTAGAGTGGCATCAGAGTACGAGAACAAGACACTGTTAGGTGCCATGATGGTCGCAAATTCAGCCACAAGACAAAGCATCCTAGAAGGTTCTGGCAGTCAAGATGATGTTTGGGTTCATGATAAAGAAGGTTCCAGCTGCAATGGCTTGACAACAGTAATGCATCACCTGCAGAAGTGGTCTGGCCAGCTTGATCAGGGTTGCCCATACCGGGTCGGTGAGGTAAATGTACCTGACATGCACGTTCTTGCCTTCGTTATTACCGTCTATGCACTACCGAGCTACTGCTTTGATGAGAGGTTGTCTTCATTAGTAAGAGAGAAAGACAAGGATGCTGTTGATGCAGCGCCGCTCATCGTTGGTCTGGCTACGTTCTTGCAGTGCTTCCCCGCAGCCGTGAAGAAGAAGTATATTCAACTAGTAGCCCATTTCATAAAAACTCATCTGGTTTTGAATGCAGAGGACGTCCGTCATGCCATGGAAAGTAGCCTTTTCAGCACAGGAATAAGCGGGGCCACAGAAATAACCGATGTCTCCAGAGGTGCACCGCAGCAGGCTTTGTCTGCAACTGCCTGGTTGGCTGAATTCTCGTTAGCCTGTGGTTGCTCCAGGGAGGACTATCACAAGTACATCCCCCCCTATGCCCATGGAGATATGTTGTAGGAGCTCACTGACAAAAAGCAATCACCGCATGTCAAGAAGTTGTTCGTTTTGCATGCTACGGATGCAGGTTCCAACATTGTAAAGGGAAAAACACAGGTTCTGTGTGAAAGGGCAGAGAGGAAAGAACGAGTAAGGACTCGCATTGATTGCACGTCAAGAAACTCGGCTACTTTTGGATATACATGAAGCTCGTCGAAAGATGAGGAAAGGAAATGCCTTTCCTTGACAGAGCAACATGGGATTCTACGCTCACTCCCACTTTGAGGCAACGACCTCAGCAAGGTCCACAACACGCTGGCTGTAGCCCCACTCGTTGTCATACCAGGCAACAATCTTCACCATGTCATCTCCCATAACCATTGTGAGGGAAGCATCGACAGTGGAAGAAACATCTGCTCCCTTGAAATCACTGGAAACAAGAGGTTCATCGCACACCGCAAGGATGCCCTTCATAGGTCCATCAGCAGCCTCACGGAAGGCCGCATTGACTTCTTCTGCAAAAGTCTTCTTCTCCACCTGCACAACAAGGTCCACAACAGACACATTGGGTGTAGGCACGCGCAGAGCAATACCGTTCAGCTTGCCCTTCATGTTAGGCAGGACCAGTGCAACAGCCTTGGCCGCCCCAGTGGAGGTGGGAACAATGTTCAAGGCAGCGGCACGAGCTCTGCGAAGATCCCTGTGGGATGCATCCAAAATACGCTGATCGCCAGTGTAGGAATGGGTGGTGGTCATCGTTCCTTTAATAATGCCAAATTTCTCATCCATGACTTTCACGAATGGCGCCATGCAGTTGGTTGTGCACGATGCGTTGGAGATGATGGTGTCGGAGTGCTTGTAATCACCCTCGTTCACGCCGACCACGTAGGTGGGGATGGGTCCCTTGCCCGGGGCGGTGATCAGCACCTTCTTGGCTCCTGCCGTGATGTGCTTACCTGCACCGGCTTCGTCCACGAACACACCAGTACCTTCAATGACCAGGTCGATCTTGCGATCGGCCCATGGGAGCTTGAGGGGATCTCTGCTGGACACGATTTCAATGACCTTCCCATCGACGGAGATGTGGGAATCGTCCACAATCTTCACGTCTGCATTGAAGGTTCCCAGCATGGAGTCGTACTTGAGAAGATGGGAAGCCTGCTTGACACCACCGGAATCGTTGATGGTGGTCACGTCAAGGAGGGAGTTCTCGCGTCCGTGCCAGCACCTCAAGAAGTTGCGTCCAATACGGCCGAATCCGTTGATGGCCACCTTGATCTTGGCGGAGGTCACGTTTTTGGCTCCGCTGGCTTGGATCCTGGTCGCTCTCAGCGTGGAGACGGCGAAGGCATCCTGGTGGCTGTTGCACCTCCGAGTTGCGGCTCTGCCGAAGGACGCCTTCTTCATCCCGGAATATTCGGGTACGCACACTTTGGCGGACATGGTCCTCCTTGGAATCGTATGCACGAGCTGTGGGCATCCGGTCAGCTTCTCTCTTCCATTCCCATTCCACACGCCCAGCTTTCCACGTCGGTCGCCATGGCCAGGCAGGCGTCCACGGTGATTTGCCCTTTTCTTGCTTCCCTTCCCTCCCTCCCTTTCTTTTTTTTTTCACGTTCGCGTTCCTCGCATCTCCACGCGTCTTTCGCGTCGTCCTCCTCCTTTCCCTCCCACCCACGTCGCGGCGTGGGACCTCTCGCCATCGCTGCGCCTTCGCGACGTACCGCTTGCACGTGTGGCGGCCGAACAGATAAGGAAGTCGTCCACTCGACGTGATCTGGTCGACCCACACCCAAAGGACCTGCACCACACGTGGGCGGAGCGGCAGGGGACGCCTCGACGGGACACGGCGAGAAGGGAGGACGCGGGAGGGGGAGAAACGGGGAGAGAGACGCGGGGGAAGGACGGTAGGCGACGAGGACGAGGAGACTCCGCGGGACGCGGGAGGGGTGGGATGTTCGGTCGGGAAGGATGAGGGAGGTGTGGGGGAGAGTCGAACAGGTGCTGCAGAGGATCTGGATGACGGAGGCTCCTCTCCCCTGCGGGGTCCACCTCCCGTTCGCCCCACGGGTCTCATCCGCGGTCCTCTCTCCTTGGGTGCCGCAACATGCCTGCTTTCTCCTACCAAATTCGCTCCTTCGTGCCAAGGTGCGTGGAGGACGGAGTCCCGTTTCGTGCGACCGTTCTCCCTGGCCTTCACGGTCCGATCGAGAAGGGGACGGTTTCCTTTCGAACCCGAGGTCATTCCCTTATCGATCGGAAGGACGTCCCCTTTCGATTGGAAAACGAAAGGGGATCCCAAGGCATCCCAACCAGGGTAAGGGAAGGGGTCACACGTGCAGAGGACAGTCGAGTACCAAGCGACATGGCGACGCGGATGCGCAGGACCGTCGTGCAAGCGATGCGCAGATGCGCGACGACGGCGGTGGAAAAGGGAGAGGGGGAAGCGAGGAAAGGACTGGATCTCCCGCCCGCCTCCCTGGAAGTGCCGGCCAAAGGAATCCAACTGCGAGAAGACGTCCAGCAGAATCCTTTCCTGCGTGCGCTGGTGTGGGCCATGGGATATTACAGCAAAGAATCGAGCCTCTTGCGTGCGTCCGAAAACCTCATGGATGCCACCAAAGAACAGATGGCGAACGAAAGAGTGTTCCTGGGTGAGCGAAACTGCAAATGCGAGACCAAAACGACGACACCAACGTGCGTTGCTGACGTGGACGAACCACGACGAACACGGATAGCGGCAGGACTGCCGAGGAAGTTTGCCACCATGCATGGATTGTACTGCCTGCACATCTGGTTGCTGCTGGACAGACTGAGGGCCGAAGGAAAAGATGGAACTAGACTGACGCAAATGACCTACGACAAGTTTCAAAGTGACGTCGAACTGCTGGTGCGAAAAGAAGGGGTCAAGGTCAGAGTCAGCAAATGGCTGAAAGAATTGGAAAAGAATTTCTACGGGGCATGTGTGGCCTACGACAAAGCAATGAAAGACGAAGACCATTCAGAATTGCAGCGGAGTCTCTACAGGAACGTCTACCACCAAGAAGGAGACGAAGAGAACGCTGCCTTCCTCGCAAAATATGTACGCAGAGAAGTGAAATGCCTCGCACTTACAGAAAGCAAAGCAATGCTGGCTGGACACATCCGATTTTCAGATCTCGCTCCAAAGGTTTGAGCACACGAGGAACCCAACTGCACAACCTCATCCAATTGTTCACATCTATTTCATCCTTCCATTCTTGCCTCTGAAGTGGCCGACATGAGGACGGCAAATAAACGACCCCAGAAAGGAGCCTAATGCTTGGTTGCGCACCAGGTCTGCTGTCCTGTCGCTTCCAACAAGGGACAAATGTAACGTTGGACAACATTTATTTCAGTCTCAAGCCATTCCATACCATGCCCTATATGCGACTCTCGTA
>JBBULP010000207.1:0-10342 GCA_038048775.1 Picocystis salinarum | reverse complement strand
CCATCTGGGTCAGGTCGTAGCTGCCAAAGGTCAGGCCATACAGATTCTCGTGTCCTCCACCACCAATGTAGTACCAAAACGGCTGGATGGACATCAGTGCAGCGGTGAAGTCGAGAGCAAACACGAATCCCACCAGCAGGACGGCATAGTAGCCCTGTCGTTTGGATTTGTTCTGGGGGTCATCGTTCCCTGGTGGTTCCGTTTCTGGTGCGTTGGTTTCTTCGATTTCGCTGCCATCCGTTGCATCGTCTTCTTCAGGTCCGTCCTTCCTCTCCTTCCATTTCTTTTTCGCGGTTTGTACGCCATGTGCGACTCCCCGTACTGCCAATCCGATGGGACCAGGCATGCTGCAAGTTGTCGCAAGCGTTCCGACAATTGGTGAAATGTGACCCTGAAGTCAAGGTCACGTAAGAAATAACGGGGCGGAGGATCTCCACCGCACACTTGGCAATGTTCGGACAGGGTCGGATTTCGTGGGTAGCAACGAGTGAATGTGGACATCTGGTAGATGGGAACGACGATGAGCAAGCGAACGATGGGTGGTGGAACGGTCTGGACTCGCCGCGCAGTGCTTGAGCACGTGCATATTCGACGGAATGTACTGGCTCGTGCATCAATTTGACGAAGCGTGCACCATCTACCAGCACCAAGGCATGACCAGCCGACGCAGAGCTCGGCACTGTGCTCGTGGAGGTCGAAATGGCGCCGATTGCAGCCCAATTTCGAACGTTTCCGTGGCCATTGCCATCGGTCGAACCTGGGAACAGCTTGTGACGTCTCCGATTGGCTCCGATTCCCATCGGATCGTGGGATTTGGTCTTGATTTGGGACATCCAGGATTCGCAAGCAAACGGTACGGACCACCCTCGTTGGGCAATTGCCACGTGCACATGGCAGATCCTTCTCGAATCGAAGGAAGATTGGGGTGCAATCGTAATCTTCGACCCCACAGACCCGTTTCCCATACCGGACAATCCGTAGGAATGGGGTCCGACATGCTGCCATGGCAAACTACTGTTCTGGATGTACAAACTCGTTCTTCCTGCAAATGACTCGGCTCAGCAATGGCATGTGCAGAGCTTACCACGTATCACAAAGACACCAACGAACGTGATCGACTCATTCTCAACAACGTGGGTGTCCAGACGGCAAAGAAAGGGAGAGTTTGGTGAGGAAGCGGTACCTTCAAGTGTGATCAGACCGGAGAGAAGACATGCTACACCTAGCAGTCGCAAGGAATGTTCGGTGGAGAAACGAATCACGAAATTGTGCATGGACGATAAGAAAAACTCGGTCGAGGCTGGTCTATCGCGCCATAGAATTTCTAGGATGCATTGCCTTTTTTGAAGAATGTCAGTCAACTGTGGTTGATTTCAAACCCTTCTGCGTAGTAAAACGCACTGTTGACGCCTTCTCTGGAAACAAGCATAGACTACGACTGGGGATGGAAATTTTGACTTTGATTTTTACTAGAGCAAACCCAACCTCTATCAACGTTTGAAAATGTTGTTGATTTGACCCGAAACAGAAAGCTGTCTAGCATGAATCAGCTGACTGCGGCATCGATAATTGTGAATGTCAAGAGCAAAGGCAAGAGTTCCTTACTACGCTGTCCATAAAGCGTGCTTGTTGTGCCAATGGACGCTACCTTGAATAAAGTGAGATCATAAAAGGCAGGTCTTTCACTTCTGCAGAAAAACAATTCATTCTCTGGTTCTGCTCACTTCTACTTCACTTTCAAAAGCATTGCAAAGTTCTTCCATTTGATATGCCCTATGCATGCTACAAGGCCCGGTAACTACTTCATTTACCTGACAAAGGTCTACTGTTTACCCAATACGCGGGCAGCAGGGTGTGTGATAAAACACCCGGTCCATTCCTCACTCTGCAGTCCACGTTCAAACAGTTTGTTACAGCGGAGAAATGTTTCTTGGTCTATTTTGAATCACACGATGTGGCACAAATCCACCAATTTCCCTGTGGGTACTTCAGCAATATGTTGCATACCATGCCAAAGTATCTACTCACTGATAGCAATACATTGCATGCACACTCTCGCAGGGATTTTACATGGGAGCAACGTATCAGGGTGAAATGTCATTGTGCAGAAGACTCCTCTGTGACTTGTATGACCAACAGCTTCGGAGCAGCCAAAGCGTACTCCTAGAGAACTGGTCTTGGAATATCCAAACTTCCCGCATAGCGGCAAAGAATTTCAAAGGCTACCAGGTCCTTCGTTCAAGACACAGGCTACTTTATACCCTTCGTTGTTTCTCTTTCACTGCAATTTTGTGCAGTTTGAGGTACTCTTCCTGCTTCCTCAGGCTGTTAAGTTCCATTTGAAAGGACCCGTGGTCTTTCTGTCTCACGTGTCGATCCTCAAAAGCTAAATACACGAGCGGTGACACGTATTTTTGGACCGCTGCATCTGTCATATTGACTTCAAATCCTTGACGTAGTCCCACAAGTATTCCAGCCAGGTAAAACGGTTGGAATCCCCCAAAGTGCATCACAAGTTTCTTTGTCCCAGTTCTAACGCATTCAGCTTGTTTTTGGGAGCATTGACCGCACTCAGGATAAAACCTTTGCTTGATGATTTTTCGAGGCAACGTCCACCAGAGAAATTTCCTTTTTGGCAGCCCTTCCGCTCCACCATGCACCACTTTATTGGGTGGCATATGATCTGCAATGGTTGGTCCTCGCTTGCTCCCGCAGTGATGACAGCCATGCCTTTGATGCAGAAGCCGCAACTCCGCTCTTTGTATGTCTGTGGCATAGTCAGAACCTCTGGCTGGTAATGACTCTTTGGCCAGTGCGCCTGGGAACCTCAGATCGCTTGGCAGAACAGAACGAAAGCTACCCCCTAGAAGTTTAAACAGTCCCATTCCCATCACTGCATCGACGATGGCATCTTCCTTCCTCAAGCCTTCAAGCATTCCCCTTTCGAAAGGATTCGTTCCTTTTTCCCACCACTGTTGCACTTTCCTCGAAGTGTGTCCTGCTACCACAGATGCCGCCGCAACCCCAGCAGCTCCGGCCCAAGGAGCGACAATCGGAGTAGCGCAGGAAATACGCATTGCCATTCCTCCTAATTGCACCAGTGCAAGGCTGGATGAATATGCAACTGCAGAAGCACCGGCATGAGCGAGGAACGGTGCGGCTTTGGCAAGCAGCAGTGCTCCATACCTTCCGGCGTACCTGGAGAGGCGCGCTTGTGTCAGTCGAGCTTCGGTCGTTTTCGTGCGTCTACGTTCCTTACATCCATGTTCCACGTACTCTGCTTCTCTCTGCACTCTTTCTTCCCAGAGTGGACGCGCCATGGCTCGCTCTGAAATTCAAAGCTGTCGTCGACAGCTGCGTCGTGTCGATTTGAGACGTTGGGACCGGGCCTTGGATCCCCCAACTTCGAATGCCCCCCTTTTCCTCTCGTCATCGTGAGAGGCATCGAGGGCGAAGGGAGATGCCCTCCACGGACGGACGAAGCTATCGAACCAAAATATCGATAGGATACGAAGATATCGAACAGAAAAGGGGGGCACACGTGCACGTGTGCACGGTCCGTCGTGGTGGACGAGCGAGACAGTTCCCGATCCCTTCCAATCAACTTCCTTTTCAACCCGGAAAAGGTTCCTTCTATTTCGTTCGTGTCCCTTTCGAATGGTCCAAGCAACCGAAGCCAGAGGGGTCACAAGCGAGCGAACCGACGGCAATTCGACGCACTTCGGACGGCGCAAGCGAGCTTGTTTCGCGCAGGTTTGCCACCATGATCACGCCAGCGGCGTCTACGATCGGTGGTGCGGTACACGTGGTGGGTATGACTGCGGTGACGCGCCTGGCGATGCCTTTTGCATCCCCCAAGGACAAGAAATACGAGAGCCAACCTGGCGAGAAACTCATCCAGCTGCCTGCACGACCGCCGGACGTGACCATGGCTTCTTGGGCAGCATCGGCGCTCGCCAGGGAAATTCCGAAGGTATTGGCCACGTCCATTCCGGAGAACACTGTCTCCGCCGCCCTCGGGGTCTCGCCGTGGTCGCTGTATGCTGCAGGCATGGCCTTGTGGGCCGGTTCGTTTGGCTTGGTGGTCAAAACAATCATAGATATGAAGCGGCACAACACACCAGTTGCCCACGGTGCTGGTACAGCGCAGACAATTTGCAAATCTGGGGTGTTCGGTATGTTCCGTCATCCCATCTACATTGGCATGATGGGATCTTGTGTCGCCATGCCGCTCCTTCTGGACTCCATGTACAGCTTTGTGGGTCTAGCCATTACCGCTGCATATCTTGTGGGACACGTCATGCCCGTGGAAGAAAAGTGGATGCTTGCCAAATTCGGCTCGGAATATGCAGAGTACTGCAAAAAGGTCAAGAGATTCTTTTTGTTCTGAGTATGCATCAAGATGCACTGACCTGATAATTCTGTTCAAGGACAATTGGTCTCGGACAGCCATACCATGCAGGAATGCCAACTAGATCCGCTTCCACGAGTTGTTGCAACCATTGCGTTGCGAATCGATATGTTTCCTGTCTTTTCTCACCAGGAGGTCCCATAATTCCACTTCCATTCCAATCGGACGAGTTGTCCATCACTTCTTCGAGCGGTTCTGCAGGCACGCGTCGCGATCTCCGACCGCGAATCCACCATCTTGCATTCGAAGACGTTTGTTCGCATGCGCTCACAACCTCAAGAAGCTGTGCGAGCACGCTGTGGATGGTTTCGCACGCATGGGCGTGGTTCTCCTCCACGCGACCAACTGCGACAGGTGCGTCTGGGAACAGCCTGTGCCGCTGGACACTCGCATTTCGCATTCAGCCAAGAAGTGGACAATGCATTGGCGCAAGGCATACCAGTGGTGGCCCTCGAATCCACCATCATCACGCACGGCATGCCATATCCTCAGAACCTGGAAACAGCGAAGCAAGTGGAACAGGTGGTGCGAGAGAACGGTGCAGTACCTGCCACCATTGCCATCTTGGAAGGCGCGCCACACATCGGTCTCACTGAAAAGCAGCTGAAAGGCCTGGCCCTAGTTGGACAAGATGCAGTGAAAACTTCGCGGAGGGACTTTGCCTTCGTCATGGCCAAGCGGAAGAATGGTGCCACCACTGTAAGCGGCACCATGATCTTGGCCCATAAAGCAGGAATCGATGTTTTTGTCACTGGTGGCATAGGTGGTGTGCACCGTGGTGCAGAAAATAGCATGGATATTTCAGCAGATTTAACAGAGCTAGGTAGGACACCGATGGCCGTGGTTTGCGCCGGAGCAAAGTCCGTGCTTGATATTCCGAGGACCATGGAATACTTGGAGACCCAAGGGGTGTGCGTTGCCACATACGGGTCAGATGAATTTCCTGCATTTTTTACGAGGAGCAGCGGATGTGCAAGCCCTCATCGTGTAGACAGCCCACAGGATTGTGCTCGTATGGTTGAGGCGAATCGTGCGCTTGGTTTGCAAAGTGGGCTTTTGTTTGCTGTCCCCATCCCGGAGGAGCAGATGGGGGATGCAGTGACTGTTCAATCGGCCATAGACCATGCTTTGGTCGAAGCGGATGAGCAGGGAATCATCGGGAAGGACGTGACTCCCTTCCTTTTGGAGCGAGTGAACACTCTTTCTGGAGGGAAGTCCTTGGCTTCCAACATTGCACTGGTCCTGAACAACGCCAGGATCGGCGCCCAGATCGCCGCATCTTGTGCCGCACTACGGCATGCTAGCTAATTTTTTGTTCCTCCGTCCAACAAGCCCTGTTCCTGTTGTCCATCCGCACGTTGGACCTCCAACACACCCTTGTACGCCTTGGTTCCACCCATGGTTGCACGATCCCCCGGGGGTTGGGATTGGATCACAACAGGAAATCACATAGTTGTATAGACAGGGTCGCCCCATTCACAAAGTCGGTGCTCATTTTATCCTCCGCAGAATAGCAATGCCGGACGAGCCGACGCTGCCAGCCGCATTGCTCGGATTCCAAGGAGAAGAGCTGGAAAACTACGTGCGTGCACGAATACGACATTTCGCACGACGATTCGCCACGCGCATCAATCCATTGGCCGATGCCAACGCCGTCGAGGAAGTGCTCGAGAGCGTCCTGGACGAGGAGACCGAAGCAAACGTGGAGGTTGAGGGCACCCGCGTGGAGCGAGAGAACAGCCCCGAAGAAGCGAACCGATCTTACAAGCTCAAGTTCTTTCACTGGTGTCAGAACATCGGATGTCGACAGCCAAATTGCCAGCTCTGCAAGAACAACCCTGATGTGGTGTGTGAAAAAGACTTTGCCAAGTCATACTATATTGGGGACAGTGGAAAATTCACGGCTGCGTGCCGTGCGAACATCCTTGTGAAGCTCGTTGAGGAAGGCTCGGGAGAAGCAGCAACGCTGCAGGAGGATCTTGCCATTGAACTCTGGGCGCTTGAAGGCACCTACACCGGCGAGGATTTCGATGCCCACATTGCTCAAGGCGAGAATTCCACGGAAAGCTTCATGACACTTGGGAGAGCCAATCAACCCATATGCCTCACTATTCCAGCAAATGAATCAGTTGTGGAGGTGCCTGCGAATCTGACGTTCACCAGAGGTTCGGAAAGGTTGGATGCGAAAATTGTCATGCTATGCGCCCGTGCTTCTGGACAGTTGACCATACCTATTCAGGAAGCGCGCTCTGACACATTCAGAGTGTTAACAAGGCGCTCACGACTTTCTCTAAAACCTGATCGACCTAGCATGGAAGCCAGCGTGAAAAATCTGTGCTGTATTGGTGACAAGACCTTTGAAAAATTGCAGAATCTGAAGGAAGAGTGTGCCAAGCAGAATTTGGATTTGGATTTCACGACAACTTTACCTGGGCCTGGCGTCACAACGGTACGCGAGTTTTGCAGAATGTCAGGTGCAGTGGAAAGGGACCCTGTTCTTAAAGACAGGTTGCTAAGATTGTTAGGTATGTCGGAGGAAAACTGGGCTGAAGCCAATCGGCATGCTTCTTCAGCTGTCATTATTGACAACGTAAACAGAGTCTGGGTACATGATGATGTAGCTTTTGTTTATAAGTGCATATTAGGGAAGGTGGACCTGAGTACCCCAATAGAAGTACGGTGCTCAGAAAATGTATACTTGCCAGAAAACATGGATCCATCTGAATGGTCAAGTTGGTGTGACTACCATGATTGTGCTTGCCAGTGTTGGTTTGGAGAAGGACACCCAGGCTGGAGGAGAGCCATGCACTCGTCGTCCTCGCACAACTCTTCACTGGCATTGAGCGAGTCTGCCACAGCAGACAGAATAGAAACCCCACCACCACGTGATCCATTGGATGATACTATTTTCGTGGAGGACTTGCTTCGAAACTTAGATGTGGAAGGTGCTTCCTCCTCTTTGGACTGCAGCGCCTAGCAGTGAGGTACATTGTATTAGCGCAATCACCTCTCGGTTGTGAATCACTGCCTTTCTTCAAGGACAGAGGCAGTCTGTTAAATTATAGTGGCTTTTGCAGAGTATATGAGATGGAGAAACGCAGTGTGTCCCTATTTAAAGTTTCCATCTGAGGCACAAAATGCCTTGACTACGGTTTTCGCGTCAGTGGAAGCCCTCATTGCTACCATCATTGAATCCAGGGCATTGGTCCTGTGGATTGTTTGCTTGTGCAAGTTTCCACGCACATGAAAAGCATGATTTCTGCATCCAGCTTCTGGTTCCACCTTGGGATCTTCAGAGCTGGATCATGATTGTAATTGAACGAACTGCATTGCGCTTGATTGGTGGACCAAGACCACTGAAAATCTCGCACCATCGAGTGGGTGGTAAAACTCTTCCACCTCTCGGATGCGTCGTTCGAAGACACACGAGCTGTACGTTTCGTGGAGCGTGCCAATCTTTCCATCCTCCAGTGTTTTCGTCGAATTTAACTCGGGTTCGTGGTCCAACCGTGGTTCGACTGGCGACTGAGTTCGACGCACTTCGACGTGTCGATGGCGAACGACGTAGGAAGGAAAGGCGCATGCGATGCGTCTGCGTGGCGGGAGAAGTACGAGCTAGTGCGAGACATCGATGCAGGAACTTTCGGAGTGGCGAAGCTCATGCGTGTGCGACAGACAGGGGAACTGGTGGCGTCCAAGTTCATCGAAAGAGGCGACAAAATCACCGCCAATGTGGCGAGAGAGATCGTCAATCACCGGTCGCTGCACCATCCAAACATCGTGCGGTTCAGGGAAGTGTTCCTCACGGAAACACACCTGGGCATCGCCATGGATTTCGCCTCAGGCGGAGAGATCTTCAACCATGTCAAAGCAGCCAAGCATTTCAACGAGAACGAAGCCAGGTTCTTCTTCCAACAGCTCATGTCAGGGGTCAATTACTGCCACCAACTTGAAATCTACCATCGTGATCTCAAGATGGAAAATGTGCTGTTGCACGACTTGCCCACGGAAGCATGGCAATCGCAAGAACTCAGGGCCATCCTTAACAGAGGTATCATCGATGGGAGCATGACACCAACGGTCAAGCTTTGTGACTTTGGCTACTCGAAATCGAGCCTGCTGCAATCTATGCCGAAGTCTACGGTCGGAACCATCAGCTACATGTGTCCGGAGATCCTTACCAGCAGCAACCAGGTGTATGACGGCAGAGCCGTGGATGTTTGGAGCTGTGGCGTGATTCTGTTTGCTTTTCTCTTTGGTTGGTTGCCATTCAATGATCCAAAAGATGTGCGTAACATGAGCCTTACTTCTCAAAAGATACTTGCTGTTGATTACAGTATCCCTGATCACATTCCGGTGTCATTGGAGTGCAAGGATCTACTTGCCAGAATATTTGTTGCGGATCCTACAAGGAGGATCACCATCCCGGAGATCATTGCACATCCCTGGTTTCAACACCACTTGCGCCCCGATGTACTGATATCTCTTTGTCCACAGGAAGAGGAAACCATGCTCATTCAGAAGCAGCCAGTGGAAGAAATATCTGCGGTCGTTCTGGAGGCAATGAAGCACCCTTATCAACTTACCGGTTGAACACGTGATAAAGCAGGCCTATTGGAATCAAATAAATGACACTCTGGAAGTACACTGCGCTTTTTATCTCATCCTCACCCCACCAAGGAGTGTAGATGCTATCATCGTGGATTTCTCGTTCACCTTTGCTGTATGAGCCGCACGCAGAAAAGTTCAGAGGAGCGGGAGAGAAATGTTCAAAAACCTTGAGAGTTGTTTTTACAGAGCATTCATACATCATTCCTTTATTCTATAACCTCTGTACACCCCTCTCTCTACCACAAAGTCATCCGGTGGTTCAAACTCCTGCAGTCCTACTGTGAATCCCTTGTCGTTATGCTCCTCCATGGAGCATGGTTGCTCTTTGTAGTACGTACAGTCTCTCCCCTTCGAGGGTGCATAAGGGGGTCCAAGGACATCCAACACTGCACATGGAGTGAGCGCCGTGAAGGAGTGGATATTCCCTTCCTTTGGATACAAGACCAGCGTTCCTGCTGGGCCAGAAATGACGGATTCTTGCACCAATTTAGCAGGTCGAGCGAACTCGGTGGTAGCTTCTGGATCGTCTTCACTGCACCAGTCATAGGATTTGACATACATGGAGCCATACATAAGCCTGGACACCACTGTCATTCCCGGGTGGTTGTGCAGGGGTATGCACGCATTTGTCGGCAAGCAGAAGATGCCGATGGAGAAGGAATGGTTCTCGCAGATATGAAGGTACGTGATGGGCGGAGCAAAGCTCGGTGCCGAAAGGAACTGCCTGGTCCCTCCCACCACGCCAGTGTAAGGTCGAAATCCTCTTCCATCTTCTCGCAGGGGATCGAACAGTCCCAGTTCTTCGTTACTGACCCTTTCCATGGCTGTTCGTAGCACGGCAACTTTGTCCCTGGACGGCGTGCTTTTCGCTGCGTTCGCAAACACCGACTTGGCCAGGTCGTACACCCGTTGCAGACCCGTGCCGGCCGCGGGCGGGGCCGGCATGGCCACGCCTGCGGCCGTACGCGGCGGTAGGTAGAACACCTCCGTTTGTGCCGTCCTTGTTTCCTTTCGCTCGGCACGCACGCGTCTGTTGCGCGCTTTTCTTCGGTTCTGTGTCGAGTTGCACCGCAGGTGGACACGTTTCAGCTCCACGTGCGATGTCTCGGTCGGTTCGGTCCCACCCCTTTCGGATCTCACGTGCGAGACCAAAGGTCTTTCCGAGGTCTCGAAAGGGAGACGTAGTCGGAAGACCCGCCCTTCGAAACCGAGAGAGCACCCAACGAAACCGACAGGGGAGAAGATGGTACGATAGACGCAGAGGATGGTAGAGGAGAAGTCAGGGGATCCTCGGCGGGTGCGGTGGGGGGTGGGAAGGGT
>JBBULP010000202.1:0-17565 GCA_038048775.1 Picocystis salinarum | reverse complement strand
CTCCCTTTCCCACCCTGCAAAGGGGGTGCGCCTGCTCCCTTTGGGGTGCAACTGGTGCTCCCGAAGAAGGACCCCCTGCCCCCGAGACGTCGTGACGAAGGGAACGTCTGTTCGTCCTCGTGTCGCGGTCGTGGCAAGGACGTGTGCAGGTGCGCCACGAGGGATGGAGAAGAAACGCGTGGACGAAGGAAGGAGAGAGACGCGAAGAAGATGCACGAGGAAGAAACGCAGGAGACGACACAAGCGAAACGAAAGGGAAAGGAAACCGAGGTGGCGTTCGTCCAAGGACCACGCCGCCTGCCGTCGATGGAGGCGTTGCGGCGTCGAACGAACGAAAGAAAGGAACGAAGCGTGGAGAAACGATGGGAAGAAAAGCAGAGACGTGGGACGTGCTGACCATGTGGAACGATACCATGACGGGTCCGGATGTTTGACGAGAAGGGTGCGAACGAAACCAAGCGCGTCCAGGGGAGACCAAGACAGCTGCACGCACGTGTGGCGGCAGCTCGCACGCGTGGTTTCGCTCGCGTGAAAGGTACACGTGGTCGTGGGAGCACTTTGCAGCGACGTGGCATCGCACGGTCCGCTGCGTAGGGACATGGACAAGCGACGCGGCTTAAGGGAACGCATGACCAAGGGGAGCGGCGCCGCCAACGGTGGTTCGACCGCCACGGGTTCGAGCGAAGAGGACGTGGATGGACAGCGCAGGCGCAGCACCAAGTGCGCGGTAGACTTTTCACGGTTAGATGTAGCGACGTTGCGGAAGTACCGTCGCGTCAATCGCTTGGAAGACATCAGCAACGGGACCAAAGAGCAGCTCCTTCCCGGCATCATCCAACACTTTGGATCCCAGGTGCGTCCGAACGTCGAAGCGCGCGGGTGGAGGACGTGCATAACGTGTTGGATGGCACGCGTTCGTGTTTGGATGGCGTGTTCTTTCGTTTCGTTTCGCACCTGCGTTGGCATGGCGACGGTTGGCGTGTGTCGCGTTGGATCCTTGTTCCTTGGTGCTGACGTTGCTTCGTTTTTTTTGTTTCCTTCGTCTTCTTCTGGTTCCGTTCGATTGGTCTGGCACCCATCCGGTCTCGTTCTTTCTTTTCGTCTCGTTCTTTCAGGACGTGGACGAGCAGGACATCTTGTTGGCGTTTGCGTTTGCATTGCGCAAGCAGCGTTTGAGTTCCATGTACGTGGCTGACGCTCCTCCACCCAAGCGCACCCGTGGTGGTCGTCCACGGGTCCACAAATGATGGACGTTGTCTTTTTTTCCTTTCCTTTCACACACTCTCTCCTTCTTCCTCGTCTCTCTGTCTCTGTCTCTCTCTCTCGGCGGGTGCGTCGGTTGGGTTCCTCCCTCTCCCTCCTTCTCCCCCCACGTGGAGGGGTGAGTTTCTTCTCTCCCTGGCTGAGTCGTCGACCTTGGAACCCGCATGGGAGTGAGCGAGACTTGAGTGGGTGTGTGGGAGACGTGCGAGGGGAGGAGGCAGTGCGTCGGTGGATGGGAAGATACCGAAGGGATGATGAAGAGAGGAGGCAAGGAGACGAAGAGAGACGTGCGTCGCATCGATGCCGTAGATGCCACAACCAAACGAAACAAGTGGAGGACGGAAGGTGGAGATGAGGATGACGACGTGGGAACCAACCCCCAAGCCAAGGGATTGCGAGGTGAGAACGAAACGAAACACGTGCACGTCACACGGGAGCAGGAACAAAAGGAGGAAGAAAAGGAAGACTGACGCGTACGAATCGTACCACCAACCAGCCTGGGTGATGGAACATCGCAAGCAAAGACCCGACCGTAAAGTGCTCCTGGAACAAATGGATCGATGGATGGAAGAGTACGAACGAAAAGAACAAGAAGAAAAAGACGAGAAAAGAAAACAAGAAGAACAAGATCAAGGATGGACCGTCGTCACGAGAAAACGAGGCCGGAAGAAAACCACCGACGAGCATGGCCTGGCAGTAGGAGCCGTGTCCGTCGCAGCCGCAGCCTCCGCAAAGAAAAAAATCAAGACCCAAGGAGAAATGACCCACCTGTACCGATTCCACAAGAAAGAAAAAAGAAGAGAAGAACTCATTCTCCTGCGCGAAAGATTCGAAGCAGACAAGAAAAGAATCGCACAAATGAAAGCAGAAAGGATGTCCTTGGGCGTGAAGTGAGAAGACAACTGCACCTCCAAACGCACCTTCCGTCTTTCTGCAACCAGAAACTGTTCCAGATGGGTGCCTGAGAACGCAAAACGTGCATGCCCCGTCCGCAAAGAGCACCATGGGCCTCCCCTGCGTGCAGGACAATCTTGGTACGAGCTCAGGCAGTGCCGCTGTCGCATGGGGAAACCTCCTGGAAGAACTTTCGCGTGTACTCGTCGTGAGATTCCAAGATGTACTCGTGGCCAAAGATAAGCAAGCGATTCCCCACACACAGATCTTGTTCGGTGTAATACCCGTCGGACTGTGGACAGGGAACCTTGGTGCGCCCTAGGAACTTCCCGCCCTGCCTGCCCTTCTGCGTCTCCTCGAAGATTGCTAATGTGCCGTCCTCGAGGTAGTACTGAATTACGAAAGACCTTTCTTCGTCTTCCTTGCAGGGGTGTGCAAATTGCGCCCGGACGCTTAAAACCCGTCCCTGGTTCTCTGCCCACTGGCGCCAGTCCTTTCTGCAGGGCTTGGGAAGTAGAGACAAGCAATTCTGCATGGAATCTTCTGCGCTGCCTATGGCTGCAATGCCGTCGTGTTTGGCGACCTTCCTGGTCAAGGGGCAAGGCTCGGGGAGGTGGACCGGCAAAGCTTCCATGTCATTCGCATTCAAGTCCAAGTGCTCCATGTACCACTGTTTTGTAAACGAATCAACACTAGTTAGGAGGACCTCTTGACCAAATATCCATAGATATCCACCGATTCTGAGATCCTTCCAATGCACGTGCAGCTTTTCATCAAATTGCCGCGGACTGTCCGTGGCAATGAAGTCGTGGCTGAATGCTGATTTTTTTGGTAGCAGCTGTCGTACCAAGAACTTCTTGAACTGATCGGTCCTCTTTCTGGCACTTGTTTCGATGATTTCCACAGTGTCATCCCCGAGAAAGTATCGTATTGCAAAGGTCCGTGCAGGATCAGGCGGTGATTGGTCGTCCAGGTAGGTCGGCAAGCTAGCAGTGAAGCAGAGGACCTGGCCATCATGCTTGTAAAACTGACGCTTGTCTAGCTTGGATTTCCGATTCAGGTACGCTTCCGCTGCAGCAGATTGGGCATCCTGTGATTTCTGAGAGTCGGGACCCATCTCTATGTTTGCTGGTTGTGGGCATCCATTCTCCTTCAAGAAGTCTCGGGTGAATGCATCGCAAGCGCAGAGTTGAAACACGTGCTTGAAGATCTCCACTCTTTCTCCAACTTGTAAGGATGGAAAGGAGATGATGTTTCCTGTTAGGCCGTCGGTTGCGATGTGGCGATTGATGAACGGCACGTGCGGGCGACTCCCTTTGCTGTCTTGGCATATTTCCACTTGCACGGTGTCATCCACCAGGTAGAAATAGAGGATGAGAAACCTCGTTTCGTTCGACTCTTCTGCTGTTGCGAAAAATCGCAATACTTGTCGGTCGTACTTAACCCATTTGGGCAGACTTGTGGGTATCACTTCCTTCTGCAGTGAGTTTGGCTTGGATGGGATGGCCTCTTCTTCTCCCCAGATATCAGGAAGCTCATCCACTGGGAATTCGCGAGCATCCGCATACCCATCGACGAATCGAAGGGTTTGGTTCTTTCTCTTAGCGGTCTTGTTCGTCAACAGCACGAATGCGCGTTTGGATCCGTTGCAAGCACCCGTCGTTGTACGTGGTTCATGATGCAGTCAGCTCCTGCTACGACGTTCATTTTCTATCCGGGACGGGCACGCGTGCGACCATCCTGTGCATCGACGCACCTCGTTCCATGGATCCTGCCTCTCCCTTGGTTCTCCTGTCCAATACTCGTGCACCAGCATCGGCGTCGTTGCGCTGCATGGTGGTCCTTCCAAAGACGTCTCGTTGCTCGCTCCGTCGGTCGGTGTTGGGTCGACCGTTCCTTCGCAAGTGTAGCAGGACGGAACTTCCATGGTCCAACACCGCTTCTCTCTGGTTCTATCGAATGTTCAGGCGAGATCGTGCGATCTGCAGCACCGATGGCTTCCTCTTGCACGCGACGGACGGTCGCATGTGTCGCATGTCGCCGTGCACATGTCGCTCGGTCCATTCGGGTCCATCCGGGTTCAATTGGGTTCAATCCCGAACGAACCCGGTTTGGAAACCAAGGCGAAAAGGAAGAGGCTCGGTTTCACGTGGGGGAATAGGAAGGTCCGAGCGGGTGGCTTTCTGTGGTGGAGCACAAGAGGAGATCTTGGTTGTGAACATCGACGATCGATGGCACGATGGATGCATCCGATGCATTGCATTGTGGAGTAGAACGTACACGAACGAGACGGAATAGAACCAGGGCTGTGGCAGACGAAATTTCAGGTGATTGAAAAGGGGGGGCTTCCGGGCGAGGTTGCCCACGCTAGGTTGAAACTATCTAGCATAACTCCCCTCGGGAATCCACGATCGCCCAGGGAGACATAGCACCTTCCGATGAATCAGTAGGAAGGACTGCCACGTCCTGGTACCGAAAGACAGTACCCTTTCCCTCCAATTCATTCGACATGGCTCATGCAGACGCAGAGGCTTTACGCCTCAGAATCCTCTCTCACGTTGTTGCGTAAGCCATGGCCAACACATCCAGTAAATTCCTCCAATGCCCACTCGCATCGTCAAGACAGAACAGATGGGAGGAGAAACGTACCATGCATCCAAGGCAGCGAGCACAGGTGAGTAGTCTTTCCTATCAAGAGCCGCACATGCCCACTTTTCACGTCTTCATGTCACACATGTTATCTCCAAAGGTAACAAGGTAGACAACGCCAAGGGCAACATCCGACCATAAATGTTCCTATCCACCTCCTTCGTAATGCACAAAAAAATTACACTGCACGTATTAAAAATAAAAACCCGACCGCCAAGATGCTTCAACCATGCCATGGAATTTGCTTTTCCCAAGCAACCAGCTGTGATGAACGCCTCGTCAGTGCAACGGAGAATGATGCGTAGACAGGCTCCAACCTTAACTCGTTCATGATGACCCAATCCAAGAAACTACCATTGCTACGCTGGCGTAGCGGCAGGTACCTCTTTTCATTTTTCTCTTTTTGGACTTTGAGTAAGGCCACAGAAAAGGCTTCAAAAAACACGAAAAAAATACCAGAGTTGATTGCGCTGCTCAGAGTCCTGGGACCAACCCCCGTAAAGAAAGCAGGCAAGCCCTCACGAACGGCTACTGCACGAGCTGACGATATGAAGGTTGGACGGCTGGCAGCCGTGGTCATCATCCTCGTCTTGACCACGTCAAAGGGAGTGGTTGCGGCCGCCGCTACAGCACCTGCTAAACTACCCATCGCTAGATCCTCTACAGTGCTAGCCTCATGCCTATCCTTTCCTGTGAACTGACGGTGGAAGGCCCTGAGACTTTCGTAAGCTGCGAACTTGACAGCAGTGTCCGGAACGTCCTCCAACAGCGAGGGGAAGTACCCTGCAAGCAAACCCCTGTACCCTGCAGCTTGGGTGATGCGCTTTGCTGCGACAAATGTGTTTGGATAGACCCCAGCTTGCACTGAACGTAGGCACACTGCAATGGGAACCTTGACAAGACCGCCACAAACTGCTCCTACAGCTCCCGCCGCAAATGCCGCAGATGCAGGCTTTACATGAAGCCGCCTCTCCAGCTGCGTTTTCACCGCCGAGTAGAAAAAGAAGTATGCCCCAATGGCGATACCTGCACCAGCAGCGGCGCTGCCGACTCCTCTGTAGAGTGAGGAGAGATTTGAGATTGCTCTTTGCATGGATCGGCCTGCGACTTGGAGGCCCCCCTTGCGGGTCAGGCGCATGACTGCCTTCTTGGGTTTTACAGGCTTCTTCAGATGCGAGCAGGCCTGGACCCTCACCTTGAAGGTATCGAGCGGATGGATGGTGCTTTGAGAGCAGGCTCTTGCCAATCCGCCGCAGATCACCTCGTTGATGGTCTTTCTGGCGACCGTGGGTGGTTCTGTGGCCGTCACGGGCATTTCTTTGGAGGGGGCCAGTCCCAGTTTCCCCTTTCCTTTCTGGACCCCCACTTTCCCTTTTCCCTTGTTTGTCTTCCCTCCCTTGACGGTGTACTTGGCAGGAACCACGTTTTGTTCCCGCGCGCTCATCCTGGACACGTTTGCTGCTTGGACAAGCCAGCAGAGTGCTCAAAGTTTGCTAACCTTGCTGTCAGATGTAGGAGAACACGCCCGTGTATGGTGCGGGGAGACCTTTGTCTGGCAATGTGCCGGCGTTTCCTGCAAAGTTCACGTGCAAGGATTCAATGGACCGATTGGGTTCTGCGATTCGAAAGAGCCTGACTTTGACGCCTTCCCACTCGCTCTTCAAGGCCAAGTCTGCCGCTGCTTGCAGCAGCTGAAGGTTTGGGAACTGTAGTTTGAAAGCAGCAAGCCTGGGTTCCGTTCCTTTGAAGTTGATGGTTTCTCTTTGCACGTAGGCGTAAGCCTCGTCGGAGCAGGAGATGGTGGCGAAGCAGGACAGCAGGCAGACGATCCACAGCAGGGTCTGCATCGATTTCGGCGTCAGTCCATTCGTTCCACTTCCATGGGGTTCGTTCGTTTTCTTTCTTTTTCCGGTTCCCGCTCACGCACCTCGAGGTAAGACAAGCAGAGCAACGAATAGAAGATCCGTAGTTTTCCTTCTTTTCTTCCGAGCGTGGGTTTCTTCATTGATCCATCTGCTTGCCAGCAGGCAGCGCGGATCGCTTTCGTGTTTCGTGTGTTGCGCACAAGTTCTTTCGTCTCTTTTTTTTTTTCCCCAGTGGTTCGTGGACAAGGGTTGAATTGAGCGGTGGATCCGATCGGTTTCTTCACGCCTCCGTCGCGGATCTTCGATCCCTCTCGTTCCAGCGCTTGTTCCTTCGTCTTCTCCTGCGATCCAGGACGGCGTGGCGATGGCTTCCACTTCCCACGTGCGCGTGTTCGTGGCGCTCGTGTTGCGATGCGTCCGCCGTGTTCCACGTTGAAAATGCGTCCGCCTCTCTTTTTTCTTCTCTTTTTTTTGTTTTTTTATTCGGGGGGGGGGGGCGGTGTTTCCCTCCCTTTCGACCCTGTCTTCTTCCCCACCCCTCGTGGTCTCTGCCACACCCAGTCAGGGAAGGAGGTGGGTGGAAGCACCTGCAGTCGGGGCAAGTGCTGGTTCCACCTGGGTAGGCAGGGTCGTCCTTGGGACAGCCGATGCCAACGAGAGAAGAGCTGTGGCAGCATCCAGGGGACACCAGATGCCAAGGTATCCATCTGTCCAGACCAAGGAGAAGGCACCGTGGAAGAGGAACCACACACACCCAGAAGACAGGCTGTCGAACCCAAGGGGAGAATCTTCTCGAAGGGACGAGGCACCCCGGCCGCCATCCATCCTCTTCGAATCATGGACACCGAAACCACCAATTGAAACGGAATGGAAAGGGGAAGAAGGGCTCGAATGCGTGGATGCCGTGGAGGATCGTCGGATCCACCTGCACCACACGTCCGACGGGTCACCAACGGTCGGATGGGGGATGGGGTGGAACGGTGGTTGATTCGAATCCAGAACAAGCAGACACATCTCCAAGATGGCTACCCCTCCAAGTCATGACAACCAAGGACATCGTGACACCTGGCATCGCATTGGAACGGTGTCTGGAGCAGTGGATGAGGCAAGGAGCGAACCCAACCATGGAAGATAGGTGCGTGTTTGGATGGAACAGAAAGCAGAAGAGCACATGCACCACCTATGTGTGATCCGAAAGGATCATGGATTCCTCATTCCAAGTATACGAGTCGCTCCATGGTTGAATGGATAGAGATGAAGAGAGGGGGATGCGACATCCTAGTGCCGAGACATCGCGTGAAAAGTGGCACCACCACAAGAAGAGGATGAAGGTCCCTATCACCACCGTGTTTCATGAATGCGAGCAATGCCTGTAGGATGTGGGAGGACGAAGCAAAGGTTCAAGACACCATGCATTGGACAATCCCTCCCATCTGCAGTTCTGCACGCAACTACAGGAGTAGTGTAGGGGAGGAACGTTGATGAAGCTGAAACACACCAATCTTCCAACTTTGGGTTCAAGTGGCAAGGAGCCACAAGCAATGAATGCGGACCGAGTCCCATAGGGAATCCAATTGTGGGTTTTGAACGCTATATCGTCTCACCAAGAAATATGACAACAACCTTGGCCAAAGCAGGGGTCCATAGGTTTTGCATGTTATTCGCTAAAGGTTGGGTCTATTCGTCATCTCTCCTGTGGGACGGAGCCCAACATGTGATGGATGCGTACTTGTGAAGGAGACCCAAGCAAGATCGAGTGGTGGAAACATAGCCAGAGTCAATCGTTGCCTAAGAGCAGATCTTCCAGTTTAAACTCTCCCAGCGGGGATGGGCCCATCTTTCTAATAAAGTCCTCGGAAAAGGGGAAGAGACCCATCATGTGGAATATCCCAAGGGCAGCTCGTATGTTGCGTGTGAGCTTGATCTCCAAGTCTGTAAGTCCGCTCTGAGTTGTCGAGACTGGTTCAAATGCAGCTCGTTGCTTGAGGAAATCGGCATCGATGGACTTCATCTTCTCCAACATCAAACTCTTGTGCTGCTCCAAATCGATACCTTTCTGAAAGTGGTGACGAGGTGCACCGTTTTCCTTGACCGAGACTCCATTTCTGCTGCTCCCCGGCATATTCATACCCGATGCCTTCAGGGTACCAGGAGGGCATTGCCCGCCCAGGCGCATCAATGCATCCTGGGAAGGACCACTGGTTGCACGATTCGCAGCAGGTAGGAGCAAGGACCCGGTGCTTTGAGCAATTGTTAGAGCTTGCTGACTTCTTTCTTTCTCTGAGAGACCAGGAGTTTGAGAAGCCGGTCCAGGCGCAGAAACCTGCTTCAAACTCCAGGAGGGGGGGGCAAAGTGCGGTTGGAATGTTGTAGGTTGTCGATCTGCTTCAGTTTCTTGCCCGATTTCTTTCTGTGTTTGCAACGTAAGATGCTCGTCTTGTTCTGCACCAGTAGCAGGTGTGAGAGCAGGTGTTGAAGGTTCTGCAGGGGAACATCCAACATCAGTTGCTGGACCAGCCCTACCCTCGCCATTCCCTTCTGTTGCCATGTTCTCCATTCGTGCAACTTTCTCTTCCTGGAACTTGGCCAATTGTTCAGAAATGACCACGGCTTTTTCTTGAACTGCTGCTTCGGCTTGCATCTTCAGGGCTTCTTGCTCCTTTCTCAGCTGCTCCTCAAATAACTTTTTCATTCGTTCCTGCTCCTCGGTTTTGCGCTTCTTGCTCTCTTTCTGTTGATCCAAGAAAGCTTTCTTCAACCGTTTCCTTTCGGTTGTCCCATCGTAGTCAGGAACTTGTTCAGGAGCATTGTGATCCTGAAAGGCTGGATCAGGGTGATAATTACAATACCACGCGTCTTTGAGAAGAGAAACATCGTAGTCGTCGGGCAAGATCCTCCACTTCAAGCAGTATGGAAAATCACACTGGACCCAAAGAATGTCTGGTTTCTTCTTTTGGGATGTCTTCTTGGTGGACTCCTGTTGGTTCTCTACCTTCACTGTCCAGTACTCTTTCAACATGGAACTCAGCTTCAGCATAAGGTGACGGTAGGCACGAGTGTCATCAAAATCCTGCTTGTTGTGGGTGGGCTGGAGATGATTAGCTTCCACCACAGAAAGAACGCCAACACCCTTGTCGTTCGCCTCGAGTTGCAGTCCAATTCGCTTGTATGCCTGAATCAGCCGGTTCTTGTGGTATATCATCACACCATACAAGTTGCTGTTCTCCGTGTTCATCCCCATTTCAATGGTGCACGGGAGGTCAAAGTCCCGTGGTCTGTAGTGGTCGGTGATTTTGTCTTGGAGTATGCCCCCAATTCTTTTGCTCTTGACTTTCTCTCCGCGCAGGAAAATTTGCATACGCGGCACACGATACAGTACCTGAAGGTATGCCCTGAGCGAATAATCAATGGGTACCTCCGTTTCCGAGGCCTGCATGGGTCTGGATTGCTGGTACGCACTGGCCGTACCGCTTCCAAATTCGTCTGGGGCGATGCGGATGTCTTTGGGATCTGTTTCGAAGTCCAGTTCTTTCCTTCCATCTTCGGTCCTCAGGTTACTGATGGTGATGATGGTTCCTGCATGCCCTTGCATGGTGTTGAGGACGTTGAGTTGGTTGAGTATTGCCGTTTCGGACGTGTACATGCTGTACTTGGTGATGGCTTCCATGTTCTCATCCCATTCGTCTGGATCGTGGACGATCCTATTGCCATCCAAGTCCCAGGTGAGCATGGGCACGATGATTTCCGAGGCACGTATATCCTTGAGAAACGTTTGGGAAAGGAACCCAACCGACATAGTTCCGCTATTGGGACATTTGGTCATGACAAGTACGTCTTTGCCGAGTCTCATGCTGCCGGATTTGAACCCGTTGCCGTAGAATCCGATGGGTTGGTGTCCATTCACTTGTTTCTTCTCCGAGTGTCCGAACCCGAGCATTTTGTGCAAGGTGAGCGGAGACATCCCGTACCCGTTGTCCATGAGCACGAGGCAAGCTTGTCCATCGATCTCTTGCACGTCGATGCAAAATTGCGTGGCTGCGACGTCTGGGTCCACGGCGTTGTCCACGAGCTCGGCCATGGCGCCAAAGGCCCATTTGTGGCTGGTGGAGTTGGAGTGCAGGAACTTCGGATGCGTGCTCGAGTGCTTCACACGCGTGTACCGCTTCGTCGCCGCATCTGGCGCTTCTGAGGATGGCGCCATCTGGTCGTGCTTTGGTTCGTGCTTTGGTCCTTGTCTCTCCATCCCTGACGATCTCTTCCCTCTCACATCCTCACGATCTTTTCACTTCCCTCTGTATCCCTGACGATCTCTTCTCTGTCACATCCTCACGATCTTTTCGTCGCCCTAGGAATCCCTGACGATCTCTTCCCTCTGCTGCCCGCCACGAAAAGCGAGGAAGGTCCTCGAGGGCACCGGGTCTCCGAAAGAGAATCGATCGAGGTGGGTTCGTTGGCATGCGAGACGAACCATGCGTGGAACGACGAGGACGCCTGGAACCTGCAGGAAGTCGGAGATCGTAGATGACTGGGTGCCTGTTCGCTGGTGGTCCCCATCAAGAGAAACACAAGCCATTCCATTCGAGACAGAGAAGAACGAAGATGGAGGACCCAGAAACCAAACACATGTTATTGCTTGCCCAAAGGTAGGACAAAACCGAACCGTCGCACATAGACAACAAACCACGAGGACGTCCGCTGCAGCGTGTTCTCCCCATCCAGTCGTAAGAGACGACGTCCCTTGTACATCATGCCGGGAGTTGCAACTTCTCGTTGTTCCTCCAGCTTTGGATGTAGTAGTAGAAAAAGTCGCAGTACACCGCCGTCTGCACGATGCCTGACAACCAGACCAGCCACTGCCGGTACCCGGGCTCGGTGTAGTAGCGATAGATCCAGTTCAAAATGTACAGCGCCCGATACGCGCCCAATAAGAACACGTAGTTTCCTGTGAGATTGTCTACATTCCGTGTGCGTTGGAGCAAGACCATCTGAGGCAAGATCGCCACGGCCTCAAGGTAGATGGAAAAGGTCCAAAGCACCTGGAACAAGCAAAGGGACGCAAGTTGAAGGAAACCACAGCAGTCAGTCGATGGAGTTCAAGCACGAGCACTTGCCATGATTCACGGGTCGATCGCTCGGGATGTAAACCGAATCGCGCTTGGCGTACCTCCATGACGGTGAACATGTTGTTGAGGACTAAGGAAAGCAAGAAGCAAGGCGCCAGCAGGAACTCGTACCGGAAGGTGTCTTGCGATTTGTCGTAGGATTGTCGCACAACTTTGTGCCTTCTCATCAGCCAGATGATGGCCAATGCGCTCCCGATGAAGATGAGCTTCATGATGGTGTTGTAGCTACGGGTGATCCGGCAGCACGTATCCGTCGCGTCGGAGGCGAGTTTCGTCGTCAGTCGTTGTTCCGCGGCGTTCGTCCCACGTCTTCGCTTTTGCGTTTCGCCTCTCCTTCGGTTCCATTCGACGTACAGGGACACGAAGTTGGTGAAGAGGTCGAGGTACCTCGTCAAGAACACGATGGCGTAGAGTTCTTGCGTTTTGAGGGACACACCAGCACACGATTTGGTGGCTTGTATTTTGAGGAGGAGCACCAGCTGTTGCACGCGTCGTTCTCTCGTGTCAGCGGGTCCTTTTCCGCTCCCGTCGTTCGTAGGATCGCTGTCGTTTTCGTCGCGTTTCTTCGCCTGGTTTGGATCCGTTCCGAATCTCGTCCTATTTTTCCTTCGTTCCTTCGCATCGCTCCACGTACGATGGACGCCAGGTGGCTCATGTCTCCAGCCAGTCGGAAGAGGCTGTCGCGTCCACGCGTTTCCGGTCAGCATCCTTCCGTTCTTCCAATCCTCCTCGTCCACGTCCTTCTTCCTTCCCATCGTCGACGCACTTCATCTCGCTTGTGCGTGCGACTGGTGGCACGCGCGCGTGTGTGTGGTGTGTGTGTGTGTCGATGGGTGTGGATTCGAACCGCACGTCTCTGGTCTCCCCTCTGAGTTCCTCTCCAATGGACCCCACCGAAAGGGGAGTGCACCCGACAGGAGACCAGGGAAAGGAGGTGGAGAAGGGAGGAAGAGATGGGACAGACCGAGGTGGAAAGCTGGGTTCGAAAGGAGGGAGCGAAGGAAAGGTGGTGGTGGACGAGGTGCGGCGTGGACGATTGGCGCAAGCAGAAGCAGGAGCATCGACGAGTAGGACGTGGCGAGGATGGTGGAAGATGCGAGGACGTACCTGGCGAAGCGTGGAAACGTGGAGAGGAAGGACGTGCCGCCGCCGCCCTTGCGAGAGGCGCCACACACGCTCTGGGACGCACTGCTGGAACAATCACGAGCACGTGGCGTGCCACCGCCCAACACGCTCCCACCGAGCTTGGTGGCACACGCCAACGGGACGGCAGATCGAGATCGACAGAGGGTGAAGATCAAGCTCAAAGAATCCAGGAACGCAAGAGAAGCAGAGAAAAAGAAACATGTGGCCCTGCTCGCCAAAACCAGAGAAAACCTGCACCAACAACCACAAGATCCGTCCCCACCGCAAAAAGGCCTGCCCGCATTGCTGCCAGAACCAGAAACCAGCGCCTTCTGGGCCGTCGTAGAGGTAAGAAAACACGAATGGATCGAAAGAAAACAAATGCGATCTGGAAACACACTAAACGAGCGAGGATCACCCCACAAATCCATACGTGCCAGCCGACCGATGCGAACGCGAGAACCACTGGAAACTAGAACCAAACCTTGGCTCTGCAAGCAGAGTCAGATTGCAGGAGAACGCAGCGTCCTCCAACGCAAATGGGGGACATACCCACACCCTGATCCCACACGTGCAAACCAGAAAACCTAGGAGGACACAGCGGCTGACTTGGAAGGATGCGTGATTCGCGAACAGGACTATTTCCGACATCTGACCCAAGTAGATCTCAAGCGAGTGCTGGAGAGATACAACGTGGATGAGGATGCCACACTGAGAGTGCCACCCGTAGGAAGAGAATACCAGGAATTCTGGGACGAAGATGAAGCAATTGAAAGGAAGTATATGGAGGAAGACAGGAAACGGAGGAGTCAAAGCGCCGGAAAATCCAAACCTTCTTGTGTACCCAAGAAAGAAAAAAGTCCAGGAGGGAACGATCCTGGCTTGGCTGGAGAAACAGGAGGTCCAAATGCAGCGAAAAGCAAGAAGGATGGGTCCGCGGAAGAGTTACTTACCACCATCATATCTCCACTTGAACCAGGGGACGATCCAAGCGATGTGTGTGATGTTTGCAATGAAGGGGAAAGCATTGAAGGGAATCTCATCCTCTTCTGCGACAAGTGCAATGTAGCTGTTCACCAAATTTGCTACGGAGTGAAGAATGTTCCATCGGGTGAATGGTTGTGCCGAAGGTGCGAGGAAGGGCTTGCGCCTAAACAGGGGGAGTGTATTTTGTGTCCACGTGCAGGTGGAGCACTGAAACCTTGCGCTGGCCTTGTCAGTGGAAAGAAGGTATGGGTGCATCTGTTCTGCTCGCAGTGGATACCGGAAACATATATCAAACCTGAAGACACAGAGGCCATGGAGCCTGTGCAAAACGTTTGCAACATACCAAAGAGCAGATGGAAATTGCAGTGTGTCTTGTGCAAGGAAAAACATGGCGCATGTATTCAGTGTAGCTATGGTTTCTGCGCTGTGCCCTTCCATCCATCTTGTGCAAGGAAAGAACAGCTACTGATGGAAGTGAGTAGCCAGGGTGTGGATGGACCGGTGGAACTGAAGGGCTACTGCAGCAAACATTCAAGACTTACCAAAGGGCAGAGTCAGCAAGGCAAGGATGCGCAGAACAAGCGGAATGTGGAAGCTCCACCCAAGAAATCTCTTGAAATACCGGTCACCCCTCCTGCAACAATCGAAGCCAAAAAGGAACCGGATTGCGATTTGCAATCTGTCGAGGCAGCTACCGCAAAGGCTGAAGTGACTGAAAAGGCTGGAATTCGAGTTCCAGATGATACCATAACTGGTGATCTGCTCGACAATTGCCTCGAGGCTGACTTGGTTGCTCTCGTAAATCAGTTATTTATGCTTGAAAGTATTCAGGCAAAGGAACTTGCTACTGCTGTAGGTGTCACGGAAGAGGAGCTCTTGAACTGGGCAGGCGGTAGCAGCAATGTCAAGCTAGCTCAGTCAGTGAGAGGGTGGGTCAGGGCACTCCACAAAAACAGTAAGAACACTACGGGAATTTCTGTCGTGCATTCAGGTACTCATGACGGGGATGAACGGAAGGAAGTTTCTGCTTCGGACCACAACGGTGGAGATAGGCTGCTCAGAGGGTCCACTGCAGAGCTTCCCTGGACTCCATCATTTCCCAAGCCTTTGGACGGGATTGTGGATTCAGGCGGACCTGCTCAAGTTGAAACAGAGGAAGAAAGGTGGAGTACCTTAGCCTCTCGGATTCCTTCAGAGGAGTATCTACATCTGTACACTCAAAGGATCCTCACGGCCCCCAGGGTTCCTGCAGACCCTATCACACTGGTTCCCTCTGTAAAAGTTACTTCGGAGTCCAAAGAGGCTCCCCTGAACGAAGCAGAAAATGTGCCAGATGCAGAGGAGCAGCTTGCACAAAGACTATCTAGCCTCATACAAGAGGGGCGTGAAGAGATGTCTGCAGATGAAGAATGGGCACAGTTGGAAACATGTACAGAGTTTTTTGCAATCGCACCAGAAGACGAGGTGTTGTCAGAAATCCTCATTCTGCAGACTGAGTTGATTGCGCAAATGTTAAAGAACAAGAATCGCCTCGATGTCTTGGGTGAAGAGATTCTGAAAGATTTACCCGAACAGCAGGCTCGCGTGGAGAAGCAGGTTCAAGCTACTTTGGATGTCTATACGTACATTGAGGCATGGAAGGCCAACAAGCGGATCCAAAAAAAGGTTTTGAGAGAACAGCAGCAGAAAGCAGCAATCCAATCTGCTGTTGATGTTGTCGCCCTGAAAGACCCCAAGATCGAAGGCGCATCCAAGCAGTTTATTGACGAGTATGTTCTTGCCAGCACAGAGGAGGCAGTGTGTGTGATCTGTGGAAGCGGGGAGAGCGACGAGAAGAATCCTATAGTATTCTGCGAGCGCTGCGAGATCCCAGTCCATCAGAAGTGCTATAGTATATCAGCGATCCCAGAAGGGGATTGGCTGTGCTGGCCGTGCAAAGAGTACGAGGACGGCCTTCGACTCGCTGGTAAGGATCCTAAGGCAGAACGTCCGCCTAGATGGCAAAGGAAGCCAGGGACCTTGCCGGAGTTGCCGGACCTGCCCAAGTGCATGCTGTGTCCGATAGAACGTGGGGCTTTCAAACGATCCAAGGGTGGAAAGTGGGTGCATGTGTACTGCGCAAAACATACCCCAGAGATTACTCTGAGGGACAATGATGCCCCAGATGCTGTGGAGGGGCTTGGGAGGATCAAGCCAGAGATGCTGCAGAAGCATTGTTCGTGGTGTGGCCTTGAAGGTGCTGTTTTGCACTGCAGCTTCAAAGACTGCAGTCTAGCGTTCCACCCCATGTGTGCTAGGCGTGCCCGTTTCCACATGCAAACCAAGTCGGGTCCGGGAGGAAAGATAGACTACCGGTTTTATTGTGAAAAGCATTCCCCCATGATGCGAGCGAAACTGAACCAGCTTGCTGGTAGCGATGGGGGTACTGGCAAGGCAGAAGAAAGAACAGGGGTCACGATGGAAGAATTCAAGAAGCTTCGGAGAATGCGTTTTGAGTTTGAGAGGCTCCGTACAATTTGTGATCGGATTGTGAAGAGGGAGAAGTTGAAGTCGGAGGCGGCCATGTGTGCCATTGACCTTGCAAGGGCGAGTGTGAAAGACCCTTTTGCAAGTTTACAGCCTGGCGGAAACCAGCGTGGAATGAAACGTGGACTAGAAGAAGAGGAAGATCCTGTGTTAGAAGCCAGCAAAAGGCTCCGCCATTCAGAAGAAAGACTGCGATTGGACAGGGAGCGTTTGATGACACCAGGTGAGGCTCAGGCTACGAACAATCGTCTACCAAAGGGATACTTGTACGTTCCACTGGACTCTTTTGTGAATGCTCGTGCCACACGAGGTCAGGCAGGCGGGTCCTCTGAGGGGGGAGTGGATTGAAAGCATTTTTTGTCCTGCATGAACACCGGAGAACGACGTGCGGTTCCAACAATGCTTGCCACCAGTCGTGTTTGATTGGCTCTTCCCACCTTGTATTTCACCCCAGCGGTACCACTTCAATACAGGCATCATGCACTGCCCGTTTTCAAGGGTAGATTTTGGTCGTTTCACCTGTTTTCTATCCTGGCGCGGTCGGCGTGACATCTGCTGCAACTGGCATTGGTTTTGTTTTTGCCTGACTCCGTTCCCCGGGGGGAATCCACGTGTCATTGAGCAAAGCTTCAGCAAGGTCCCGTGTATCTTGTCTTTTGCATTCTTTTTCCTAGCATTGGCATGGGTTGACCTTGTTTCCATTGTGTTCCATGTCTTGGAGGGTCGCACATCGAACTGTGTTCCCTCCCCATGTAGACACCCTTGGATTTCCTGCGTTTTGATTGGTCCGTCCACGCGTCCCTTCCTTTCTGGTCCGTCCGTAAAGACGACCTTGGAACCCAGGTCGTTGAAAGGGAAAGGTACCGATTGATTGGACGATCGATGCCCGACAGTTGGAGATGGATCTCGGTCTGTGTCCCGATGTCCCGGGTCTCGGGACCCGGGGGTCTCGCTCCGTCGTTTCGGATCCCCATGGTGTCGAAGACGAGACCGTGCCATGTAGCGCAGAGGATGGGAACCACGCCCAACAATGGATCCGTAGAATCCCCGTATCCTCGACGGGGAATGATGCGCCCCCTCCCCCCCGTTCCGAGGGATTCTCTCCATAGCCCGCAGAGGATCGGGTTCCCTCC
>JBBULP010000197.1:0-10324 GCA_038048775.1 Picocystis salinarum | reverse complement strand
CTTCCCTCATCCATCCACGTAAATCATGCAAGTTCAGGTTCGAGTACCCAACTGAGGGTCTCGGATCAGTAAGGAGGAACAGAAGGCTCCTCATTGGGGAGGCTTGGGACCATGAGTCCCTTTCAGTGCGTACTTGTGCGAACTCGCACTGCGGACCACTGAATTGGTCTAAATCCTTTTCGTACAAAACACGCCATTGAATTCGTGTTGACAATTCCAAGTCCAAGATTTGATTCATCGAGGACTTTGTTTGCTACCCCGAGAAAAAGCGACATTTTGCACAGAAAGAGGCCAACGATTCACGGCGACAGGAAAGGCGTGAGGCTCCATACCACATGATTGAATGCTGTATCGGATTACACTTGTGTTCGATTGGACGCATGCACATACACGATCTCTTACGTGCCGCCAAGCCTTCTCGTCCCTTTGCTCAAACATAGGATTCACAAGAACACAACTCATCCAATTTCGAATCCATCCCCCCTTTGTCGGAATCTTGCACGTACAACGGAAGACAAATAGTGAATTGCTCCTCCAATGACATCGAAGCCGCTGATGAATGTGCATGAGTATCGAAGGAACGTCTCCATTGGCATAGCAAAAACGGCTCGTGTGTGCCGTTCCAAGCCCAACATTTCGGTGGATTTGGACAGCAAAGTTGTTGAAGTTACGATGCCTGTCACTCCTTCGCCCGCAAATCGAAGCCTAGGTACAAATGTTTGACGTACCGTGAGCTTCGGCTTAGTAAGAAAGCAAAGGCACTACCCGGTTGCAAGCAACACAAATGCTTCGTCGATCCACAAACGAATTGTCTTCCGTTCGGCACCACCAGACCGTCCACCATACCCAATTCTTGTTTCTTTCACCAGGGCCACCGCCATGACGCGCGTGTCGTTGCACAGACGGATCCTGGAAAAGACGACGCCTACTGTTGCATCCATCCCCACGAACCAGGCCCATGACTTCACAACCGATTCACAACCGATGGTCGAAGGTGTCCATTTCCCAATTGAGACGAACAGCACCCTTCCAATCGCTATCTTCGGGACACGTTTCGTTTTCGAGCGCGAAGGTTTCGATTGAAAACGCGTTGGCGGCGGAAAGGATGAGCGGCGGTTCGGCGCGCGGCAAGAAGCGCGCTCGCACGTGGAAGCGTGGTCGTGGTGGATCGAAGCCAGACGTGTGGGATCCGAAGAAGACGAGGCGGTTCGAAGGACGCGACGACGGACGGCAGAAGAAGGACCAAGATGGTGCGGAAGAAGCGGGTTGGGAACGATTCCCACTCACCAACGCCGCCTTCGAAGAATACTACCAGCAGCAAGGCGTGGTCCCGTCGGACGAATGGGACGCGTTCATGGAATGCCTGAGGAAGCGATTGCCTTCCACGTTTCGAATCAACGGGAGCGGAAAGTACGCCTCCTACCTCAAAAAGAAGCTGCAGGAGAAACTGGTGGCAGGCCTGCAAACCCAAGGGACCCTGGAATTGGACGGAAAAGCCGTGCAACCTCCCAGGCCCATCCCGTGGTATCCCCACGATCTGGCATGGCACATCGATTGCTCCAGGAACCAGATACGCAAGGTGCCCCTGTTGGCGCAAATCCACGACTTCCTCAAACGCGAGAACGACATTGGAAGCATCTCCAGGCAAGAAGAAGTGTCCATGATCCCACCCCTCATGCTGGACGTCAAACCGGAGCATTGGGTGCTGGACATGTGCGCCGCACCGGGATCCAAGACGTTGCAGCTCCTGGAGCTGGTGCAAGGCACGGAAGGACAAGCCAGCACTGGCCTGGTGGTGGCCAACGACGCCGACATCAAACGGTGCAACTTGCTCATCCACCAGACCAAGCGCATGAACGCGCCCTGCCTGGTGGTCACCAACCACGAAGCCCAATCCTATCCCATGATCAAGAGGACCACCCCCACCGGCCAGGAACTCCTGCAGTACGATCGCATCCTGTGCGACGTCCCTTGCAGTGGAGACGGGACCATGAGGAAAGCTCCGGACCTGTGGCGGAGGTGGACCCCCGGATCCGCCAACGGCCTGCATCCGCTGCAGTTGAAGATTGCCAAGAAAGCCGCGCAGCTTCTGAAGGTGGGGGGACGTTTGGTGTACTCCACGTGCTCCTTGAACCCGGTGGAGAACGAGGCGGTGGTTGCTGCCTTGCTGAAGCACTGCGAGGGCTGCTTGCAGATGGTGGACATGAGCCAGTCCTTTGCGCCCCTGAAACGCCGTCCGGGCCTGGTCACCTGGAAGGTGCGGGGAAAGCGAGCGGGTTCCAAATGGTTTGGTGCATGGGACCAGGTGGATCCATCGGACCCAGATGCTGGAGGTCTGGTGGAATCCATGTTTCCTCCCTTGGAGGGATTGGAGACGGCGCTCCCACACTGCGTGCGTGTTCTACCCCACCACGGAGACACGGGTGGTTTTTTTGTGGCGGTGTTGGAGAAGACGGCGGAGCTGCCGCAACCGGTGCCTCACGTTTCTCAGAATGCCAGGAAGAGACAACAAAACACGGACAACAGCAATAACCACCATGGAGATGCCCCAGTACAGCCACTAGCACCGGCACAGACACCTGCACCGACCAGGGAGCATGCCACCACCGCTGTTGGGCCAGAGCGTACCGAGCCAAGCGTTTCCGAGGCCACTGCTGGGCCGTTGGATTCCCAGGACCAGCAGCAAGGCCAGCCAGAGCAGGATGGCCCAGGCGAGCAAGGTCCCGAAGGTATCCAGCCCAAGGAACAAGAGGTGGTTGCTCCTGCCGCACCCCGGGAGGACCAGGGTACATCGGACGTTCCTCCACCCAGCAGAGCCAGTTTGGACCCACCAAAAGAGGGGCCTCTCACAAAGCCCAAGAAGAGCGGGGGAGTGGATCCCATCGTGCCAGTGACCGATCCGGACCTGCTTCGTAGCATTGGTGATTTCTACGGTCTGAGTGCGCTTCCCTGCCCTCTCCATCAGTGCTTGATCTCCCGCACGCCGGGGGCTCCCGTACCCAAGAAACTGTACTACATTTCCAGCTCTGCCAAGGAACTGCTTGATGCGGACAGGAGGGGGTCCTTGCGCGTTTTCTCCGTGGGCGTGAAGGCCTTTGAGAGGCAGTCCATGAAAGACGGTAGCGTGCCATGCAAGTTTCGTTTGGCTCAGGACAGCGTTCGCTTTCTTGCCCCATACGTCTCCAAGCAACGCCTGGCCTTGTGTCTGTCGGACTTCCGGGCACTCCTGAAGCACAGGTGCTTGTTGGTGACCAGCAACGAATCCTCCTCGGTTCCCCTTTTGTCGGACCCTGTGGCCATGGAGGATTTGCGGTCCGGTCGCTGTGGCCTGGGGACCTGCGTGATTTCCATTCGAAAAGACGACACCTTGGGGCCCATTGTGGAGAGCGGCCTCTCTTTGGAGGAGTTCACGGTGACGGCGTGGCACGGAGCCAAGAGCTTGAACTTGCTTGTAGGCGAAGTGGAATCATCCAAGCTTTTGGATGCCATCGCCGATCAGTTTGGTCCGGCGGAGACCAAAGAGAATAACGGGGAAAAGATTGAGGTTGTGCATGGGGCTGATGAAGAAGAAAATGTATCGGACCGCTGATTGGTTCACTTACTTGTTTGGCACCAGAATGGTGAATTATCTTCAGCATGTATCCTTTAAATAGCTTGCCGTGTACATAGTTGTCCGGCACCTGGGGGCTGACATACGCAACGGGTGCACAGATTGTAGATGAAAACAGAGGTGCAATAAGTTTGCGCTAGTGGCAATCTCTGTTTGCCTTCATTGTATAGTTGGTATTGTTATGTGGTCAGTATTTCCGTGGAGCCAGTGGCCTGATAACCGGCTGGTTGTTTTTCCTTGATTTGTTTACTCAGAATGGCCACACAATGAAATACAACAAGAATCTTGTCTTGCATTGCAATTACGATCCTCCTGTATAGATGCTATCATGCTGTCAAGGTTGAGCAAAGGCATCAGTTGAGATCAGCAACTGCCAGTTCTCATAGGAGCAAGACAGGAATTTTAGGTCCAAGTATCTGGTCATAGGGAAGGAGATTTCCAGTTGTAGGTCCATGCACTGTCGAAACTTGTAAAGCATTTCTTCTGTTACATGCAGCAAAAGTAATATGTCATCTTGAAGCCTTTGCAATGTGTGCTTGGCAACATCTCTATGCTTTTCCATGTAATCAAGCAGTTCCCTTCATAGCAGATGCTTTTTCTGTCCAAAGATCAGGAAATCTGCCACCATCATTAGGCATAGCTAACATCTAGAGGCAACGTTGTTGCAGAATGGCCCTGACATTTCTGCTTCAGACCTTGTGTGCAAGGATGGCTTGAACATCGACTGAACCTGCACTGGATCTGGAGACAGGAAATGCGGTTGATTACACGTTGATCCGTATGAAGGGAACGCTTTCTAAACGATAGGACACGAGAGAGGATCATGAAACGCTGGTGGTCCACCCAGGAGTTCCTTCCGCCGACGTAGCTGATCAATTGTTTGGTAGTTTGGTACACAACCACAGACACTCTCAAAGCAGCAGGAGCACTTTGCCATGGCCTCAACCTCCAAGATGGCAGTCATGTTGCATAGTAGTGAGCTCAAGGAGCTCGCGCACTGGACCATGCTGGCCATGCTGTCTGAAGAACAAACTGAGCTATCGCACAGAAAAGTTTCCATGACCCCTTCTTCGTTCTGGCAAGAAGAGGCTGCATCACACGCCTCCGTGCACAAGTCTTTCATGTCTTCTTCCACATACGGTGGGTTGCCACAAAAGACGGGGGGTTCAAACAGCGGACACTGAAAGCTTCCTGGAGAATCAGGTAGGCACGCATCACTCTCAGCTTCAATGGCAACTGGGTCGGTTGCCGCCGACCAGACCATGTCCTCGCCCAGGTCGCATGGGACGTCATCCTGGCCCACCGCATACACACCTTCCACCACGGGGCATTTGCAGGTGACAGGGAAGGTTTCTCCATCGATGGTAATGGGCTCAAAGTAGCACGGGGCAGTCATGCATCCTGCATATTTTCCCTTAGGACAGGTGGTCCTCCCTAGTTCAAAGGGTGAAACGCCCAGAGTATTGTTTGAGAACGCAAGAGAGAAATCACTGATGCTATCGGCTGGTCCGTACGTCAGGTTGGTGTAGAAAGACTTTGGATCGTTCACATAGTCGCACACCGGCGCTGAGTTGGGTTCCAAGCAGGGGGACCCACCATTCCTTATCCCGCAGGCATCGTTTGTCTCTTCGAAAATGGTTTCATTGAGGATGCTTCGTATGTCCACCCAATTGGACCCATGCCAAGGGATGCATCCGCAGTCTGCGGTTTCGGACTGGCCTGTCCAAGGCCAAACGTCCTCGTCGTTCTGGAGGATCTTGCACTTGGCGTAGTAGCAGAGGGTGTATCCAGCTGGCGTCCCATCTGCCTGCTGCACACCTCTCGTGCTGCACGGCTTGAAGCTGTTGGGCAACGCAAAATCTCGTTGCGGCAGTTCGCTGCACCTGCTCCTGGTCAGGAGGCTAGTCAGCACCCATCCCAACGACGCCAGACGCATCTCCATCCCACTTCGTGGACTCTTCTGCATGCTTCCAGCGCACGGCGGCGAAGCAAGGACGCGTGCAGGTGTGTGCAACAGCAGCTCTGGTCACACGTGTCGATCCACTTCGACAAAATTCGACGTGGAACCGAATCTGGAACACGTGCCGTATCTGGGGCGGAGAGGAGGGGCGGAGGTCCTTTCCTCTGCGACACGCGCTCGCATAAGGGAAGGAGCATGGGAGGACGCCCGTGGAAAGGCCAAGAAAGGATGCGTCGCACGCGTCGGACCGTCCGAGGGAAAAGGTCCGAGAACCCGGATGGGACGATGAGCAAGCAACCACGCCGTCCCCTCGCGAACTGGGATAGGACAATCACGTGACAACCTCGGTGGAACGAGGCCATGCATTGCACGCGTGGGAGCACATGATTGCACGAGCAACCATACGCGGCAATGGCAGCGTCGACGATACCGACGAAGAAAAAGAAGCCACAACACACATAGTGGCGTTGGGATCTCCAAGCAGGAGGTGCAAGAAGGGAACAGACAAAGAATGAGATCCAACCCACTTCCACCACATGATCGTGTGCCAAGACACGCCAACGCAGCTGCTTTGAATGGACAAGTACCTCGAAGTGAAGACGACCTTGCGAACCACTCTAGTGTGCGATCCAATGCCATTGGACTTCTAGCACATCGACCATGTTGAACCTTGGCTTTGCGCCCAACTATGACAACTTTGTCTGTGGAAACCGCGGTTGATTCACCCCTCCCCCCAATCCTTGCTTTGTCGACCTTTTTTGCATCGATGGTGAATCTCTAAATAGATTGGAAATGACGTCAATGCCCTCTTCAACTATGTACTCGAGCATTTAGAAGAATGCCATCGTCCTAGTCATCTTACAAGCACAAGAGATACGATCCTTCAACATTCCGGTACACGATGGTCCTAGCATAACACATGGAAAGCATTGATCTTTGCCATGCGCAAGGCATGCGAATTCTTTTGCGTTTGACCAAGGACCGTCACCTCTACCTTCTTGAATCCACAAGCTGCTCTACATTTGGAACGACGCGCGTCTCGCGATTGCTTCATATTTCCACGTAAGAAAGTTGCGATTCTACGTGCATAAGGTGTATGAATCTTCACGCATCCACTATTGGCTTGCGATGGCATGGGAGGAGGACATGGACGTCCCCTCGCGTAGACATTGTCCTCGATGGCTTTCACTGTCCGTGCATTGACACCGTTCGTGGACCTAAATGTTCGTGATGCGTTTGCAAATCCACATTGCAATGTCGAATTATACCTTCTTCATCCTTCATTCGATGCACATGGCAAGACACAAACATGCGGAAACGTGGGATTCCTCCGTCCCGGAGGAAGAGGAAGATGACGTGGACGTATGGTCGTTGAGGGAAAAGGGATCCTTCTATGGGAGTTTATTCTCTATGAGGAGAAGAAACTCTACCGTGCAGGCAGGAAGGGACGACGGTCTCGAGCGGACCATCTGGTGCCGCGCTCTCGATGCGGCGCACGAATGCGACCTATGATACTTAACATGCATGAGTTAACATATCGATTACACACTCAAAAGCCGCCACCAAGCACTCCCGCCATCAAGACGCTCGTCCATTGGACCCATCGGCCGAACTCTGTCGGTTCAGACCGACCAAACTGCCCAAGGGAATCCTCACTGAATTGAGGATACACGTTCTAAAGTAATGCTCGTGTATCCCTTAGTGGGGACTCGTTCTGACCCGGGGGAACTGTCTTTCAGTTACGATGTCAAATGAATCGGTCACTGCTAGTCGATGAAGGACACCACTGTCCACCATTGAGGCAGGGTCTCAATCATGTAGATTGAAGTTCCCATATAGTCCTTATTATCGTCTATCATCGGCATGGCTTTGAAGGAAAGCCAGGCTTGTCTCGCGCAACACTCTCTATCATCTTTATTAACTTTGCTTTTTTTGGGTGCGTCATGAAACTTTTTCGAAGATACACCCCAATCCTCCCTCGTATCATTCTCGGATTAGTTACAACATGTGCAAACAGCGGCCCCTTCTCTCCAGAAGGAGGCGACTATCCTTGTTTTCTTTTGAAAGGTGGAGTGCCACGTCCCCATTTATGCGTTGAAAGAAATAGGCAAGCTTGAAGGCTTTCTTCGAGGTGCATGGATCAACTTCTTGTGCCTTCTACTAAAACGGAAATGTAAGAATACACGTCCACACTTTGAGTGGAAAATTGCAAGCTGAGAGCTTGATTCCAAGATGGTCATGAGATTTGTTTTCAATTGCTTGGACACATGATGTCAACTTCCTCACACAAATCCTTGAGAGCACGTTGGAGTAAACGCCCTTAAATCATATCTGAAGTGGTTTTTAGAACTTTTGTCGTTGGAGAAAATATTAGTTTTACGAACTAAATACATGTAGGAGTACACCCTCGTTTCGTGGATAAAACTGGTGAGCGTACGTCAGCGATGTCTCCTCTCATAGCAAGTATAGCAAATCAAAACAGTCATCACCAGCTAGAGAGTGCGCAAATACGAAGTGAAAATGTCTTTAAAAAGCTCAAGATCTCCATGCACCGGCACGAAAGGAGCGGACAAGCTCCTTCATCGAATACTCTTTGTAAACAAGATCGTTTTTTGCGCTCAATTTGGCGTTGCTCTTGCACTTGTGGCACATCTCACTCCACAATTAGCAAAGTGCAAACCCTTTCCTTTGCATGCTTCGATACAAACTGAGCGGATTCCTTGCATGATGGTTCTCCTCGTCCGCAACCGACAATGCCCGGACCCAATCTTGCATGCAAGGCACGACACGAGGCGGAGTGTTGAGTTTGTTTTGCGAGGGAACTTTGAAGAGGAAGGGATAGCTTTCAACTCGTTTGAGATCCCTCGTCGGCAAGGGACATGTTCCAAGGGGAAGCTCTTCGTAGATTTCTTCGTTGATACACAACTTTGTTGCCCTCTTTTTCTGTTTCACCATCGCTTTTACTTGCAGAAGAAAGAGCTGCCACGGCAAAACGTATGTCCTCTCTGTGACTTTTCCTTTGTAGATGCCGTGCATCCGTATGATCGCTTCGGCTACAAACTCCAAAAGGACATCATCCAGATCACGCTCTTCACCAGCATCCTCTTCCTCATTCCAAGTGCAACGCGGTTGGTCGTCCACGTGGTCCTCCTCCTCCACAAGCAGCTTTCGCATCCCGCACGTCCCTTTCTCAACTGTCCGACCATTTCCTTCGATCCCTTCCATCATGTCCCTGTACTCACTCACTATCGCCATCGCTTTCTCCACTTCTTCAGATATGACGACATCGTGGTGTTTTTCCTTTCGAACGGAAGCAGTCGTTGCTTTTTCCATGTCGAGTTTCGTCTTGATTGGGGTGTCATCCTCTTCCTCAGGTTGCTCGTACACCCGCTGGCTTCTGCTTCAACGTGCAGCCATTGCTTTCTTCAACAGTTGCGGAAGGAAAGGACGACGGTCGACCACGTGCGGCCACCTTCGATCGTCTTCCTTTCCTTCCTTTCGCGCATGCCTCTCTTCCCTTCCACCTTTTGCTCGTTGACCACGCAGACCTCGAAAACCTCGTTGCACGTGCCGCTTCTTTGCATTTCGTCGTTGATTTGTGGGAATCCATGCGAAAAAGGCGCGAAAGTGCTACTTCGTGAGGCAACTCTAGTCCACCACATCTAGAAACTGCAGAAAGGTTGGAACGAGTGCCACAGACGAACTCGAAAGGGGTACAGGGGTGGGCCACTTTTTCAGGGATGTGTTGAGGGGTACTTCCCTTCTTCCTTTCCCTTCTCTTGCCCAACTCATCCGTGGGGAAAGGGAATCTTCCTACTTGCAACACCACTCGCTTGCCATGCCTCCCCCTTGAGATGGGCTCGGTTCCTCCCATGGTGTGGGCGTGAGGTCCAGCCCAAGTGGAGGGTAGGGGACAAGGGGGGTCTCCAGCCCATCGAGATCTCCTCGAGCGACCCCACGTTTTTGCATGCACCATCCCAAGTAGGGGAGCACTCGCGTCCAAAATCAAGGATATGGTAGACGGGCCAAGTCCACATGCACGAGTGAAAATGGATTGGAGGACGGATCCATATTGAGAGAGGGAGAACCCTTTGAGCGAGACCCCCTAGAATCCCCGCTTTTGACCCCACCCACGACGGATTTCGACGGTGAACGCGGGTGAGGGCGCGTCCAATGGCGAAAATTTTGGCGGGAAAAGAAGGAGAAGAAAGACTTCTTTTGAAGTGCGTAGGCAGCCCCCCACGAAGGACTTCTACAAAGAAAAGAAAGGCCGAAAAACGAGAATTTCAGACGCTACTGAAAAGTTACCCCGGAATGTTCGGCCTCTCTAGGACAAACCACGCGTCCGTTTCGAGGGGAGAAGAGTGGAATCCCGGCTACGAGAGTTTCAGAGTACACACCCAAAAAAAGGACAAAACGTCCATGTCAAGCAAAATCTACCGCCCCGGAAGCATGGCAAGGGGGGGGTGGCCCTGGGGTGGTACCCCAAAATGCCCGTGCCGAATTAGGGATTAGGGGTTGAAAACGAGAGTAACTCGAGGGAAAAAAAATGATTCGAAGGGACATTTCGTGTGAGTTTAAGAGGAACCGTAGTCGGGATTTCCCATCTCGGCACGGTTCTCGAGCGTGAACCCGGCTCTATAGTAGAGATTCCGGTTTAGGGTTTAGGGTTTAGGGTTTAGGGTTTAGGGTTTAGGGTTTAGGGTTTAGGGTTTAGGGTTTAGGGTTTAGGGTTTAGGGTTTAGGGTTTAGGG
>JBBULP010000190.1:0-11268 GCA_038048775.1 Picocystis salinarum | reverse complement strand
TCGGAGTTCGGGGGAGGGTCGCATCGGTGGCGGACGATTCACCACCAACAAACGCACCGTTCGTCGCCACACGTCTTCGTGGAACAAACAAGCGAACCAAACGAAGGAAGGACAAGGGGAAGAGACGTGGTGGGCGTGGTGGGTGGATCACGTGGTGGTGTTTCGAAACAAACCGAAACCGTCCACGAAGAACCGAAGCACGAACCGTTCGATCGGTGCTCGAGTGGACGAAGGATAGAAGACGTGCTCGATAGAAAAGCGAAAGAAAACGAAAGAAAGAAGAAGGAACCCGTCGTGCGAGCGGCAGAAGACGAAGAAACCAAACGCAAAACATCTCCGTCGAAAGGGACGATCGTCAGGAAAGAAACAACGAGAAAAATGAGACTCCGAAGCGCAGCACGCGTGGAAGCCAAAGGATGGGAGAGGGAATGGAAAGAAACAGCACAAGACGACGACCTCGCCATAGAAAAACAACGCATCAAACGATGGAAAGAAGAATGCAGAACACCGGACAGAAACAACCAGCAAACCAGTAGAACGGACCAAGGAAGAAACGAACAAGAAGCCAAAACACCCGTGCTGAAAAACGTGCAGGTGCGTGGAAACGAACAAACCGAGCACGGCGACGAAACGAAAAGGAGATCCGACCGACGTCGTGGAGCATGGGACGAGATGGAATCGAACGTGACGAAACTGACTCTTTCGCTCGCTCTCGCCGCGAAAACGATTCCAACGTCGTGCCTTGCCGTCCACTCGCCGAACGCAACACCATACGACCACGAATCCGCACAGAAATGCAAGGAATCGGAGGAAGGAGAACCATGCACGCCAGTGCAAGATACGATTCAGGACATTCCACCCACGCCGCTAGCCCCGAAAAAAGCACCAACGCGGACGAAGAAACGTCCCGGTGATTTTCTAATGTCTGCACGACGCCTGGTGTTCACGGAGTCCAACCTCAAAAAATTCAATGACATACCGTCAAACTTTCCAAAGGTCAAATCGGCACGTCACTGACAAGGAACCGCACCATCTGTTGAAAGGGGGTACAGGGTACGTGGGTTTTTCTTCTAGGCTAAGTAGATGCAGACTCTGATCAAAGCAGCCACTGCTCAATATGCGGCTTGTGGTAACATAAATGGTGCTACTGCGTGTTTGGAATAAGACCACTGGCAAGAATTTCAAGTGGTGCCCAAAAGCACATAACATGTTGCAATAAAGAGGACAATTAGCTTTTACCCGTAGGCTGAGCTATTGTTCTTTATGTTGTGTATTCAGCGTTGATTTTCACATAATCGTAGGACAAGTCGCATCCCCATGCCTTTCCAGTCTGTGGTCCGTTTCCAATAGACACATTGATTGCCACGGTACCATGATCGCTACAGGTTGACTTGAGGTACGAACTAGCAGCTTTTGCATCGAATTCCATAGGCTGTCCCTTATCCATCAAAAGGTGTGGCCCAAGCTCGATTCGAAGATCGTCCGTAGAAAATGTTATTCCGGCATAGCCGGCCGCGCATGCTATCCGCCCCCAGTTTGGATCATGCCCGAATATGGCTGCCTTTGTAAGAGAGGAACCAGCAATGGAGCGTGCTACTTGATTTGCGTCAGTCCTTGTATCCGCTCCGGAGACAGTCACTTCAACAAGCGCTGTAGCTCCTTCACCATCCCAAGCGATTGCCTTTGCGCAGCCTTCGCACACTGCAGTCACTGCAGCTTCCAAAACCTCAAAAGCAGCACCACTTGCTTCTGTTATTTCTTCTCCACCAGCAGCACCATTGGTAAGACCAATCACGGTGTCATTTGTCGATGTGTCGCCATCCACGGTCATTTGATTGAAAGTATTAGAGACCGCATTGGAAAGAATTTTTCTCCATGCTGTTGTGCTAACATGTGCATCGCATGTGATAAGTCCCAGCATGGTTGCCATGTTGGGATGGATCATCCCGGACCCTTTGGCCATCCCCCCAATTCGCACCGTGCTGCCCCCGACGTCCACTTCCAATGCGCAGCTCTTGCTAACAAGATCTGTGGTAGTGATTGCAATAGCTGCTTGTTCACCTGATTCTTGATCCCTACCTAACTTTTGGACAATGCTGGGAATGCCTTTCAGCAAGGCATCCATCTTGATTCTCTTCCCAATGACTCCAGTGGATTCCAAGAGAACATCGTCCTCCTCCACGCCAAGCACTTCTGCAATGGCTTTCGCGGACGCCAGCGAATCTTCCCATCCTGCATTTCCTGTTGCCGCGTTGGCTTGTCCTGCATTGATGAGAACCGCTCGGACCGTGTCTTTTCTCTGAAGCACCTGTTTGCAATAGATGACAGGCGCTGCTGCCATGAGATTGAGTGTGAAGACCCCGGCAGCTTGAGCTGGGATGTCGCTCACCACAAGTGCTAGGTCTGCTTTGGTTCCTGCACGTAACCCTGCCATCATACCAGCAGCTTGGAAGCCCATGGGTGTCGTGACGCCTCCTCCTTGGACCCGTTTCCAGGATCCTTCAGGAACGAGGATGGGCGCCGCCGGGAGATCGAACGCCGCGAGCTTTCCGCTTCCATCGCCAGCGTGTCGTGCAACACGTCCACGCATCCCATTCTTTCCTTTCCTACCGACGTGTGACGGAGAAAGTGCGCAAAGAGCCAACATCGCAATCTCGTAGCTCGTGGTCTGTGTCGACGGTGACCGTTTCGGAGGAGGTTGTGTCGTTGCGGCTCAACGGAGTCCCCAACCAACCCACCCTCACGTGCAACACGAAATGGAACGAGGAGCTGTGGTCTGCATCCGAACAAAGCATTGCCACGAAGGATCATGTCGTGACGTCTATTCCTAGCGTATAGGAACGAACGTTGCACGTCTTGTTCGACAAATGCAAGGCAATCCCGATGGATAATATCACGTGATTGCCACGAAGCAAATCAAGTCCGCCACGGTAGCAAATGCCCCCTTTTCAACGTCAATGCGTGTTTGCGTTTGGCAACAAAACGGAATAAACATGAGATTGCAAAAAACACCTCTTTCTTCTACTCGTACGAGTGCAAGCGCATTGGAAGAGAGCTATTGCTTAGCATTTGGACCAAATAGTACCGCAAGGGCAAGACAAGTCAAGTCAAAATAATCGAGAAAGGCAGAGACAAAGCCTTCGCAAGCAAAAACCAAATGGAAGCCCTCTTCACAAATGCCATCTTTTGGTACTTATTTTTGGTAACAAATCAAAACTAACGAGGATATTGTAAACATCATCTTCACCCTGTGAACTCGTGTTATCTCATGTTGTTGTAAAGACGTATCTATATTGAGGAACAAAAAGTGTGTAAGAATCATGTGACAATAATTGTTTTCTTGATTTGCAACATTGCGAAGGAATGGAGCTTGCACACTTGTAAATGTGTCGTCATCCAATAAATATTCAAACTGCGTGCTTAGCCCGTGCGGTTGGTATATCGTCTGTGTGTTTCAAGTTTGAAGAAGATAATCGATGTTTCGTAGTCTTGCAAGAACCTCAAAGGTAACGGCATGTCCACGCAAGTCCTGTCCAGCTCACACTCTTCCTATAGTTGTTATGAAGTATGAAATTGTAGCTTAAGCGTGCAAATCCAGTGGAGGTTGAGACTTCTCGTTGTGGGTCATTTCAAAGTTAGGAAGGTGGTGAGCAAATTTTGCCATCTTTGAATTGATGTTGAGACGGCACGATAGGGTTTGCATGATTTGCTTGCTTGCAAAATGACGAGCATAGTTTTGAAAAAGGACGTATAATGCTTCCTAAGTTCCAATTGGAGTCAGCCTAGGTACTTGCCCTTTCCGGGGTGTTCTCTTGAAGAACGAGGATGGCAAGGTTGTGGAATCGGTCATTCAAGAACGAGTAAAGGATGTGTCTTTACTTGCCTAGCGATCCGTTGCAAGACCCAAGGAGTACTAGCGTTAACGAATACTTCAGTGATCCCCGATCCGCGAAGAAAATTGGATTTACATCTCAATCACTTTGCCGGTTCGAGAAGATTGTACCCACGATTGTTTGCATGGAAATTGCACGTACAAGTTCCTACTTGAGTGCACCTTGTGGGTATCCGGTATGACACACGAAAGATTTTGGCGAACCCCATGGTGACACCTACTCATGCCTCACGAAAGCAATGGATGGTCAATTTCGCAAGTTACGCAAGCATGACGATAACGAAATCGAGTGAAGCTCGAAAATTAAGATGGTAACTTTCTTCTTGTTTTACCCTCGACTCTAGCAACACGAAGCTTGGATTTAAGCCTACCAACACATAGAATGAGCCAACATCAATGATAAAATGGAATGTGAAGAAAGGTGCTATCCAACTAATTGCAAAACCTTCCCAAGAAGGATTGCACCCCCGTTGCGAATCACAAGAAATCACGAACCTTTATTCATCGAAAGGTGCGCGACCGGTTGTAGAAAACAAATGACTGTCTGGCCTGCGATATTTTTTTGTGGCACAACGGATCATTTGATGTCCGAGTATCGGAAGAGATGTGCCTTGATCATGGAAGACAACGGGGAGTATTGTGGGAAAGTGGTAGAAGGCGAGCGTAAACCGGATGGAAGAGCACTATTACGAATGCAAGTGCGATGATGAAAGTGTAGTCGTTTTGAAGTTGTTGAGGATCCTTTTAACACTAATTCAGAAGGTTTTTCTACTTCGCTTGAAGGTCCGATTATCCCAATTAAAACTAGACTTAAACTTACCTTTGTAGTATGTGTATACCTTTGACGCAATCGAAAGGAACCAACGCCCGCACACTTTACTGACCCACTATCCTGAAATAATACTAGTAATTGTTCGTGAACATCTTCTCCGCATGATGGAGACTCATCCATTCGTGTATCGTTTGATCCTAGTGGAGATTTAAGTCCAAAGTGCTTGTTTGTCATGGCAAACTTCCTTTGATTGGATTGTTTCCGAGTTGCAAATATTTGCGTTTGTCACATGGCCATCCATCGACATGTGAATAGCCATGGCCACGCTCGTCACACACCGTCATTTTCCATGGAAAAGTGCATGCCTTGCTATCTATCCTATCGGTAAATCACCACGCCAAAGACATCGCACACCGTCGCTACACCGAATGGATTTCTACCCGAGGTTGCTTTTCAGAGATACAATAGTTACCACACGGGTAACGCACCGAGTTTCGGCGGAGAGTCGTGCAACTTGATCCGCCTTGTTCCTCTGGAGAGAAGCATTGAAGAGATGGAGATGCGCATGCAAACGTAAGTAGTTCGGTACGATCTTCCCTGTGAACGCTCGATTGGTGAATGGAAGGCCATCTCCCGTACCCCGTCGAGGACGATCCCGAATTCGTCCTTTGCTCTTCAGAGTCATCCTCGACGTGCACAGCCATCGTTTGGATGGATCATGCCTTCCACGTGGGTGTCCAGGATGTCAGACGTTCGACTGGATTCTTTCTCATACAAGCACCATGCGACGCGACACAAGTCAAAGATGTCGCAGAGGATCCACCATGGTGAGACAACGAAACGATGAGATGGACAAGAGTGGAGATGGAGACGTGCCAGAAGAAACGCGACGCACCGACACGGACGCAGGATGGTTGGTTCTGCACTCTTCTTCCACGGTGCTACCGAAAGAGGCCAAGATATGAAAACTTGCTACGGTCCGAATGCGTGGTGCGTGGGCGAATTGTGATTGCTGACGAATTTCGATTGCAATATGCTGCACGACAGGAGGACTGGAACAATCGGAAAATGGCCAAGGAATGTACCCCAGATGAAATGTCCACTTTGATGGGCGGACGAAGAGCGAGGAGATGGAGGAATGAGAAGGCTTTACGAGACTTGGCTGGACCAATGTCAGCAGAGCACATGGCATCGCTGTTCAGTCCAGCACCTTTTGGCGTGCAGTATGATTCTGCATGGACTGTAGCAATGCACCCCGACAATCTGCCACTGTGGGAGGAATTCATCAGCATCGATATGGATGAAGAAAGCACTGTCCTGGCAAAAGCTAGAACAAAATCTTGCAGTACGAGAGACCCGCTTCGTGAATCTAGAAACTCGTGGCAGAGAATGGGAAGCCGTTACCGCCGCATTCTATGCCGTGCAGCCGCGCATGAACCTTCCCTCGTTAAGTGCCTGGAAGATGTCATTGTCCAGTTCGATTACAGTCTGAAGGAAGAACGAGTCGTACGTTTTGATTCCAGGTTCGAGCGTCTGATCTTTCAGGGGCTCTGTGATTACCATGACGTTTTTCACCGGACTAGCAATGTAATAGGGGACTCAGCACAGGTGTGTGTGTGGACCAGGAGATGGGAGAATTTGGATTTACTCATGCGAATACCATGCATTGAATTTCTTGCACACATTGGGAAAATAGACCCTGAAGCTCCAATGACCAAATCAGAAGGTTATGAGCAGGGCTGGGTAGTGCTAAATGGCCATTGACAAGGGCAGATGCTGCAGCGCAATGCTGAGTTGTCACAGGCTGGTTCGAAATAAACACAAACAGCTGTGTGTTTTTGCAATGTGGCTTAGAGCAAAATGCCCGCAAACAGAACTTGTACAATATAACACCTTTTTTGCTCGATGGATCCTGCTCTTCTATTACCTATGCTGTGAACTTGTGGGAGGCATTTTCCGGATCTCTGCATGATCCTTCATTATTGGATGCAGTGTGTTTCACGATGTCTAGAACATGAACCAAAGCTTTGTCTTTAGTTCAACTGCTTGTGAGCATCATGGGCTCTGCTTGCTGAGACTAGCGGCATCATTGCCAGTCCCATCAGTAACCATGGAGGTTGCTGATGCGCACCGTACCTACATGAGTTTGTGGGTGGCTGATGTCTACGTTCTTTGTAGATTTTTGTACGCAGATTTTCAATGCCAAGGACACGCATTAAGAAGCCTTCATTACCAGTAACAACACATTGATTTTGGATGTTCAACGCACTGTGTTGCTGTTGACTACATTTCTGTATATTCTTTCCATCACTAACGCAGGCTAGAAAGTTCCACTCCACGGCATTTGTACATTGCCTATTACACATTGTGTGAACTGGAAGCTTCTATCCGTTGTCGATTATTGAGCAGTGCTTTTTCACGAGGACGAAGCGTTCTTGCTCAACCACCGAGTTGGTGTCCTAGGCAAGGATGAATTTGACATACATGTTGAGGTGGAAAGAGCTATCAACTTTGACTCAAACGCTTCCGAGAATTTGTAGGTTTTTCTTGAAGTGTCCCTGTTCTTGCTACATGTACGCTTGCAAGTATTACTTGTGTGAGCCTTCGATATCTCGGGTAGCAATCTCCGTATCAAGGCAACTCGTTTGGAAAATGAAGGAGGATAAGGAAACTACGTCGTCCAACTACGTTGCAGTCTCTGCCTAGTATGTTTCAAGTAACTCGCAAGAATAGGGTTGTGCCAGTCTTTGCGACATTGTGGACGCAACTAAGTTTAATGATGTGTGCACCTTACATGCATATATTACGAGCCACTCGGTCTCATCGTTAACTCGGTGTTTTAGCACGATATTGTTGTTAAGCTTAGCTTGTCAAACATGTCCATTCGTACATGTGCTACAAAATTGCATCAAGCATGCACGTGAGCACTTTCATTCTAAAGCAAGAATCGGGAGTGCTTGGTGGTCCTTTTACACCTCCTACATCGAAGCGTACATAAATGCTCGGCACACGTGATTCCAAGCTCTACACTCTCACGAACGTTCTGCCACTATCTATAGTTCTTCTCTAAGTAACATATCCTCCGGCCGCATTATGCTCCTTTCTTTGCTTTGTCTTCTCGCAGAATGCTCAGTTGAGAACTTTGCAAATGGTGTGCGCGCAATTCCCATAAAACGCTTCAGACACGATATCTCGCTTTATATGTGTAGCGTGGCGGAAGGGGACACATTGCAAAGCCATTCAACTTTTGCCATTTCGTCGTAATACTTTGGCCGAGAGGATATAGTGTCTTCGAACTATTCTTTACCATATCCAAACTTGCAAGCACAAGCGCACAAACGTTTTGATCCTGGTCGCCCATTCTTCAAAGCGTGCATTCGCAAAGAAGGGGGGGGGCATGAAAAAAAGCAATCGTCATACAAAAATTGTGCATGGCTCGTTTCCTTCGATGTACTTTGCGGTTTACATCCAGCATGGTCATTGTTCGTCTTTGCAAGACATCGACCATCAATGTGGGCTCTACGCACGCATGTCACGTGAACCTTTGGTCGGGGACAGGTTGAACATGTATCATCATCTTGATTTGGAGCACCCCACCATCACAACCAAACGATGTTTAGAGTTTGGGACCCTCTCTTTCGTCGACGACGAAGTACCGCGGATGGTTTCGATCGACTAAGGGTTTCTTGGCACAACAACATCGACCCCACCGTTCCGTTTCGTCGGCCAAAGCCATTCCGAGTCGACCTCCGCGTAGGGGTACGGGTTGCAAAGGTTTGGCACGGAACTCCTCGGATTCTTCTTCCTTTGCCTTGGTACCAAGACGAGCGCACGAAGGCAAGCGTTCCTTTCCTTTCTTGGACGGACGTCCTCGTTTTTTCCAAGGTGGGATCTCGGTTGGGTTCGATCCTTGCCGTACTCTTCCAGTCCCTTTTGCCTTCCTTCTCGAAGGGGATTCGAACCCGAAGCCGTACGGGTTTGGGATTCCGAACAGTTGGGCGTGGACGACCGGATAGAAAGGGATGGTGGGTCCTTTCGGTGGGTGGTCAGGACATCCAGCACGTACGTCACGAACGGGACGTTGTCGCACCGCGTTTGTTTGTTTGCTTTTGTTTCGACGCATCGACCGCGGGAAAGAGGGATGGAAGCACGTGCTGCTGTCGGCACCAAGGCCTCGTTCCGCCATGGGAAGGGGAGCGCACCGCGTGGGAGGCGTGCGACGCACGTGGTGCGCGCAGAAGTGGAAGTGGAGAAGAAATCGCAATCCTTGGAAATCATGCGGAGGTTCTCCGAACAATACGCCAAGCGGAGTGGAACCTACTTCTGCGTCGACAAAGGCGTGACCTCTGTCGTCATCAAAGGGCTGGCGGATCACAAGGACGAACTGGGAGCACCCCTCTGTCCGTGCAGACACTACGACGACAAAGAAGCCGAAGTGGCCTCCGGCTACTGGAACTGTCCGTGTGTGCCCATGAGAGAAAGGAAAGAATGTCATTGCATGCTGTTCCTCACCGAAGACAACGATTTCGTGGGTAAAGACCAAGACATCACCCTGGACGAAATCGTGGAATCCACCCAAGGCATGTAGCTGGACGTCGAACCAGCCGTAACAAGTGGGGGAAGGGACATGCTGTATCCGTGGAGTTTCGATGGAGACACGTGCCAAGGGCCGTCATCTTGCAGGTTCAGTTGTTTAATGGTAGGAAAACGAGTGTAGCATGCGAAAGAGGGGACACCTGATCCTTTCCTCGTGAAAGGGAGAAACAAACAGGAAACGTGCCTATGTAATGGAAGGTTTATTCCTCTTTTCATATTGTTATATTTTTCCTCCGGGAAACCATGTGATGGCAGCACCATGAAATCATCTCCTTATTGTTATTTGGTCTACCACACTCTTCACTAGCAGTACAATTACCCCACACAAGGCATGATCGAACGCCTACACAATGTCTTATTCGGCACAAAGAGCTGGCACATGCTCACAATAGAAAGGGTCAAACAGCTCATTATTGGCTAGCCTGCCTAACTGGGGTTTTGGAAGGGCTGACACGTATAGGGAGCGATCCGAGCAAAGCACCGCTGCAGTTGAGTGCGGCCATCGCTGATTCCGCGGCCATAAACTCAACAAACGCTATCCTAGTCGAGTGCTTTTGGTCTCCCAACAGACGAAGCTTGGACACCTTGCCGCAGAGCGACTCGAAGAACATCTTCACGTCGTCTCGTTCAACCTTCTTATCGATATTAGCAACATAAACTGTTCTGCTGCACTGCTCGCGTTCTTCTTCTGTGCGAGGAAGATAGGTGATATTGACTGGCACGATCGCAGTCTTGGACGGAAGTACCCGCAACGGATACTGTCCCAAGACTGTGTTATTCAGCTCCACTGCTTTCGTGGCATCATCTTCGCTGGTGAACTCGACAAATGCAAATCGCATGGCAGAGTTGGGATCCCCGCAGATGCGACAGTCCACGACATCGCCGCATCCGGTGAAAAGGTTCGCCAGCTCTTCTTCCGTCACTTGCTGATCGATGTCGCATACATAAACGGTTCTTCTAATGTTTTCTTCGCGCTGCGCTTTTTGGGCCGCTTTTCCTTTCCTGGGGAATCGGGCGTTTTTCCCCCGGCCATTTTCGCTGGACGAGCCGTTGCCACGGATCCCATTGGCGCTGCCTTCGCGGCTGCTCCCGCTGTTGTTGCTGTTCCCAGCCGCACGTCGGGTCTTGGGACGGGAGGGACGTTTTTGCCTAGCATTTTCCTCTTGTTGCGGTTCTCCCATTCCTGGTTCGTGGGAAGGCGGCACAAATTCTTGCGCCAGAGGGTTGAGCTTGGAGAGTAGGTCGGAGAGATCTTGTACATCGACGCCAGCTCCAGACGTGAGATCTTGATAGCTGCCGAACTGCGAGTATCCAAGGCTGCTGCTGAGTGGACGGTGCGAGTTTTGTTGTTCGGCCAAGCTCGTCGCTGTTTGTTGCCACGCATCTTGTTCGGTGATGCTCGGATACACGTCCGTGTGCAAGGACTGGGATTTCGGGTGCTGATCCATCCTTCCACGTGGATTTCCTTTGCGATGCGTGTGGAACTAGTCGCAGGATTCGTGTGATTGGTCTCTTTTTTCGCCACCTGTAGGCATTTTTTTTTTCGTTGTTGTACCATCGGTCAGTTTCCACTATCCCCCCCTTTGGTTTCGATCGTGTTCTTTCGTGGATGGGTTCCTTCGAGTCGTGGTTTTCCCCATCGCATGCTTCTCCCTCGTCTCGTTCGCATCGGACGCGTCTCTCAACACGCGCTTTCTTTCGTGCAGGTGTTGCACGTTCGTTTCATCATCTATCTTCTTTTTTCTCCTTCGTGGGTTCGCACCGTCACTCGGTTGTGTCTTCGGATCCGTTCCTTCGCACCTCTTCGTACCTTTCCTTGTTGTTTTCCTTCCTACGACGTCGCACGTCTCGTTCCCACCTCTTCCACGCCTTTTTCCTTTCCCTCCACCTCCTTTCGTTTCGTTTCGTTTCGTTGGATCGTTGGCACCTACGTCGTTGGGTCGTGGCACGCGTCGTGGTACGCCCACACCCCACACCGCCACACCCCTTGGACCACCACCCCTCGTAC
>JBBULP010000168.1:0-11284 GCA_038048775.1 Picocystis salinarum | reverse complement strand
GAGCGGTGGGAAACGGGGCTTCCTCGACGGGGTTGGGTGGGATGCGGGGGGTACGGTCGTGATTCGAATCCAAGGGGAACTGAAGCGAGACCCGAAAGGCGAGAAGGTATCGATGGTGTGGATGCAAGTATCGAGATCTTGGAGGAGAAACCGAGTGGCATTTCAAACGAGGCAACGGAACGTCCCACACAAGTCCTCCACCATCCCCACATGGATGACACTGGTGTTGCATGAATGGATGGATGGCTTGAGAATGGATGACATGGGTCATGGATGGGTGAAGGGCATTGCTGGATGAATGAATGGCATTGGTGTGGAGAACACATGGACCGAAGGAGGGATGGTGTTGATGTGGATGGGATCAAGAGGGATGGATGCAAGCACACGTCCATGGAGAAAACAACACCATCGATGGCAGGCCCACTTGCCCCGCTTGAAAACGGAACCAAGCACCATCGTGCAACGACTGCAAAAACAGGCACTAAAGCGCCTGAAGAAGCACAGGACAAAGGCACGGCATCGAGGATCCCTAAACGAAAGCAATCCTGCAGGAACGCGAGGAAAAGAGTGAAGGACGATTGATAAGGCTGGGCGATTGCATAGGTTCACGGACACAAAGTATCTTAATTACCAAAACTATCCACTGTGGCCGTGGAGGAGGTCGATGGGGCAGGAGCAAGTGCATACAGACCTTTGCTAGAGAACGTGCCCACCACAAGAAAACGCACAAACAAGGCATTGGGGAAGATGTTCCGACATGGATGGACTCAAGTTGCTGTGGATCAATGCAACCTGTCTCTAACAAATACCTGGGGACCAAATGTGCAAGCCATGCGTGCCTGGCAGAATATCCTACTTTCGAAGGAACTAACAAGCATACCTTTCAGAGACACCGGTCCAAGTGCAACATGCACAGCATCTGAAGCAGCACTCTCGGTCCAACAGTTGCAGAAATATCTCCCCTACTCACGTTTCAAAAAAAAAGATACACTCCACAGTAACAGTACCCCGGTCCAGGAAGGCACCGGCATGACCAGCTCTTGTGCCATCCAATTGCCAAGGGCTGTTGGTGCCATCCTGTTCCACTTAAGTACACTTCAATTGTTGCTAAATCGATCGTAGAGCACTTCTCACTTCCATCAATTAGCCATCCAATGCCAGAAAGCAGCAACAGGAGTTGCGCCGCCTTCTACCCATGGAGATTCCTTCCGCAAATAACTGGGGCCAACAACCCAGTTGCCTTCCTGCCATGCTCAGTAGTTTGCATGATGCTTAAAAGGAAGAGACATCAGCCATGATTCTTTGAATTTCCATCCAACACAACCGTCGGAGACTTGCTCTTTGCAACGCGTCAACAACTTCCATCGTTACTTGGTTGGCATTGTAGACAGAAAGAATGCGACAAAGCCACAGCAGTTGAATGCTCCAAGGCACACTTTCGGACGGCAATGTCTGCTGAAAGCTCCCGTAGACCTCCAATGGAAGGAGAACACTTCTACAGACAGCAAGCAAACATGAACGTTCTCCAAGATTGGATGTTTGGCAACGTGTATCCAACGCATTCAGAAGTTAGCCCAGTCAATTAGTGATTCCATCCTTCAGGACCCAGTCACTACCACGTATGTAACACAACTCTTTCATCACTTTATTGTAAACATTTGGCGAAGGCTCGTATCCCATCTCAGCTACCACTGCATCTACCATAGCTGCCTTGCCTTGAACGCGGCTGTGGCGGAAGCACTTGGCCACAATATGTCTGATCCGTGCATCTTCTCCACCTTCTCTATCACGTACATAAACACGCCCAAGACGGAGCGCCACGCCTTCCAAAAGCTCGTCAAGTTTGATCTGGCTCAGATTTCCGGCTTCCTGCGCTTGCACCTGTTCGCAGCCCCGTAGGTGCGCACGAAGGACATCCTCTGACATCACCGGGGTGTCTGACAAGATGCTGCATATTGTGTCTCGTACAATTGCTGTGCTTGATGCCCCGTTCTGGTGCCTAGAAATGGGAACTTCTTCCTTCGGAGGCTGTTCCGTGATCAATGGATCCAGCAGATCTAGGTACACTCCTGCTTTTGTTTCTTCCACTGGACTCTTGGAACTTGCTTCTCGAACTGTTGCATTTGCTGCAGATTTCCTCCACCAGAGCTTCTCTGGTTGGTCTCTTCCATGCAATACTTTGAGTTGGGTCCAAGCTTCTTCTTCCTCTTGCTTTTTCAAGAAGGCGTGGGATTGCATTCTGGCGTCCACCTGCCGATCCGTTTCTCTTCTTCTGACCCTGACTTGCACTGCTTCTGCTCCATTTCCCTTCTCCAGGCCTTCATATTCTGCATCCCCTTGTCCATTCAGGTTCTCGTTGCCGCGTCCATCCAGTGGGGTGCCTTCTGAGGTGGATGTTTGGATTTCGTCCATTTGCGTGACGGGCCTGACTTGCATGCAATGGTGTATGGATGTGATGTGAATTTCGCCTTGGTGCAGGACTGCTACAGCATAAGGTGCTCTTGTGGCCACATGTGTCCCACGCACACGTCCATGGTGTCCTTCCCAATGCTCTTGGGACCCTCCCTTCCTTCCTGTCTCGTTGTTCTCTGCACCAGCGGTACCTGCGGGGTCTTGGACCTTCCATTCGAGCAAAGCACGGCTGGTCTTGATCCTAGCACATCCGTTTGCACCGTGCACGATTTGCGGCTGGTCCGGCGTGCGCAGTGGGCTCTGCAGCAGCACCACTTTGTCATGCTGGCCGTCGAGGTCCGTTCGCGGTCCACCATCGGCTCTGCCGTTGCCAACCGCCACATGCACGTCCCATTGATGGACAGGACGTCTCGACGGACGTGTTTCCACGGCCATGGCGACGTTCAGACGCGGCTGCAAACAACAACGACACAAATGCGCGTCGGCGCACGCTTGCTGACGCCACCGTCGCCTGGATCCAGTCGGTCCAAATGGCACGTGTGCCGGCGAGGATGGAGGGATGGGGAAGAAAACGGTAAAACAAACCTCCCTCCTTGCTCGGCCTCCCTTCGCCTGCCTCTGCGAGGTGTGTCGATTGTCGAGGCGAGGACACCTTCCCCACACCGGAGAAGAAACTCTCCTTCTCGTGGGTGGTGTTTTGTTTCGTTTTTACCTGTTCGGTAGCAAAACCTTTCTCAACTGTTGATTGGGGCTGCAACGTGGAACGAATGGACATCGGACCACCTCAACGTAGTGCTTGACATAATCACAACAACCACGGGCGGAAAATAGAAGCAAGAGAACGAAACAAGAAAAGGACGGACAGTGGAAGGAGCTATCGAGGGTGTTGTGGCGATCCAATCGGATGGGAAAACAGACATTCAATGGGAAGGAGGGATCCAAAAGAAGGAAGGAGGTGGAAATACAATTCGAAGGAAAGGTAAACTTCGGATCTTAGTCTACCTCGGATGTTCACAATCGTGTCTCTTTCGTTCCGTGAGGATTCACCGAGGCAATTTGATGGGTCCCAACGGGTTGCAATCGATGCATCCGATTTCCATGGTAGAGCAATGGGATGGTAAGAGTGCTTTTAGCACTAGGGATCGCATCAACGGATGAAGGACATCACGCTTACGAAGTGCCTTTCGTCCCGTTCTTCCGACGCCTCGGAGCGCGGTATCCACCGGCTCTTTCGAAACCGTCTCTACTCCCACCGTTCGATTTCTTCTCTCGAAAGAGAAGAAACTCCCCGTCTGTCTCCTTCCCTCGGGGTCGCTCGGTGGAGAAGAAACTCCCATGGATGGTACTGTCCTGCCAGGGTCGGTCGATGGACATGCCAGGGCAGGGTCGGGGGACACAAGTCAGATGGGAAGGCATGCGCTGGTTGCTGGTGGTGTGGTTAGCAAGCTTGTCGTTGTTGACGGTGCGTTGGATTGCGTTCCACGGATGGTGGAAAGAAGGGGAATCTGAAGACCGGTGGGATGGTCCTGTGGAATCCAACGAGAACGGAGCAACACGAAAACCGATGCACCGAAAGCTCGGTGGAAACAATGAAGGAGATGGAAAACGAAACCAAGGTGGTCTGTACAGCTCTGCACGTGCGAAGAGGAAAAAGAAAGATGGTCCTGCAGTTGCTGCATCCATCACAACCTCCAAAAGGCCGCTCATGTTCCATCGTGCGTGGCTGAGCTTTCGGATGCACTGCATGGACTGCATGGAACTCGTCGATGCATGGTTCGGAGTCGATGATGGGAGTTCGGATGAGGAATGTGAATACATGAAGCGATTGGCACCAGAAATCCAATGGATCCGCAAAAACTCGGATGAAAAAGGACTGCCAGGATCCCTGAATGCGCTCCTCCGGGCCACAGAAGATTACCAGTACTTGGTGCAGATCGAAGATGACTTCTTTTACACAAAGGATCAAAATTTCGTCAGGAAGTCTCTGCAAATTCTGCAGTCTGATCTGGCTATCGGGCAGGTGCTTTTCAATCAACATTACGCGGAGACTGACACAGAATGGGAGACCAGGAGGATGGTCGGAGGCAGACTCATCTCTTCCAGCAGGGGTGATCTGTCTCACATCGAACATGTTTATGTCGGACCAGTTGGCTCAGCCAATTGGAAAGAATATTTCAAAGACAAGCCTGGAACACTAGGCAATGTGCACTGGCCTCATTTCTCCACGAGGGGTGGGGTCTGGAACCTCAATGTCATTCGAAGCCTAGGTAAGTTTGAAAGTTTGGATGGATCAGGTGTCTTTGAACACGCGTTCGCGGAGAACTATGTGCGCCGAGGCTACAAGACGGCTTTCTTACCTGGTGTGCACTCAATCCATATGGGGGAATTAAAGACCAAGAGTATACCAGCATTTGAAGTGGAGAGCATGTATCAGAGGCATCGACTGAATCATTCATTGAAATTTGCCACAAGTGCATACAGCCTGGCGTAGCCTTAGTTTTGTGATTCTGTTTCTAAACTGCGGCTTTGGACATGAGAGCAATTCGATCAGACATGCAGAAGCATGGCGATGCAGCTTGGTTGATTGATGGTAGCCTAGACTTTTCCTTCCTGATAGAAGAAGAGATAATGTTCATACATAGTATGAAACACGGGACGGACTTACATCTGTTCTCTGCAATAAAAGTGATGAATATTCGCATGCAGCTACACTGGACATTGTGTGGTGGTAAAGTCACTTGATCACAGAAAAGGGAATCAATTTCAGCCATTATCAGGTATGGCTAGCTCCAGCTGCCCTTCGGGGCCATTGATCAAGTAGAAATGATGGGATAGAAGCATGTACGGTACTGCGTGTCACAATTCCGAAGCACTTGGTTGGGTAATCTACAAGGTAGATACAGCCTTGCTGGCTGTGTCCTACTTAGTCTCGTCTTCTCATTTGTCCATACCTCACAGAGAAGACAACAACAGTACCCATTGTTTGCTCCTTTCTATTTTGTACATGCCACCATCAAAGTGTGGGCATGGCTCAGAGCTGTCCATTTGACTTCATTGTAACTTACAGGTACCCAGAAGGGTAGAACGTAAACGAGCATTCAACACTTTTTTGTGTGCTAATGTTCAGCAACTGAGCACACCATGCAACGAATTCAGCAAGCACAATAGAGCTGCAACAAATTCACCAGTTTTTCATTCTGCTAGAGTCTGCAGCATAGCAAAAAACTGCCAGCGCTGGAATCCATCCTATCGTTCAGGGGTCTGAATTTTCTATGCATTGTGCCGGTGATGTCTGCATTTTTCGTCTGGGTGAGCATTTTAGTAGGATCTTGAAAGAGACAATTTTCAACCATGGCATGTTGTGAGAATCTAGGCTAACGTGCAATAGCGTGTACTCATCACACAAGCCCATTCCCCTTCAGCATTGCAGGAAGCCCCCGAGTACGGAATCATCTCATTGAAGCCATCCTTTGCCAGGCCATCATGGTATCTATATCTTGTTTCTGCAACCCTTGGCTGCAAACGAAATGGACCCTTCACTGGCACATTCATTCCCAATGAAAGGATGTCCAAGTCATGGGGCCTGTGGCAAAGCTAAAGTCTCTCCAAATAAATCCTCAAATTTTCAGGAGTGATCAGACAGCACAGAAATGCGGTAGCTGCCATCAGGTTGTACACGACCACATCATGTGTATTTGCAACCAACACTGACCCTAGAAAAGCCCAGTGCCTAGCCCTGATGTTTAGATGAGGATAGCATACACCGCATTTTCTCTGCTGAAGGAAAGAACCAAAATTTGCGCACGAGCTTGTTTTCATGCAAATGGAACTTCTGTTACTGGTTTGAGGACTGTTTATGGGGCGATTGGATTCAAAGCAACCATGGAGTGGAAGATTCTGCCATCTCAGGATACGAATACAGCAGTTCCCCATTTGTCCGAAACGTCTCACAATTCATGGTGGTCTCTCGAGGACCATCCATCGACACGCCGTACGTGGACAAGTCTTGCACCCGCAAGTTCTCTTTCCTTGCTATCGCGAATGACCACGAATCGGTCTTTTGTCGTTGCCATTCCGCTACCTCGTGAACTTTACGTATGTCGATGAACCAGATGAAGCAACTGCTTGGAAAAGTGCTCGATTTTGCATCCCGGGGAGTCAAGCGTGGTTGAAAGTATAACGGACGATCACAATCATCACAAGTGAGAGCGTGCAGCAGCATGTTCCGATATCGGCAGAAACGTAGAGCGGTTTCGACATGGGCGTTGTTGATGCCTTGTTTGGTGGGGTTTTATCTATGGAGAATGCATCGATCCTACGTCAGCGAACAGAAAGAAAGCCCTTTCGACCATGTGTTTGCCACCCTCCGAAAGACAACGCTGTGGGGTTGGTGTCCAACATTCCATGTTCACACCCAACAGGAGCTTGCTGTATGTGAAAAAACACCACCTTTGTTCATGATCAATGGAAGACCAAGAAATCAGAGACCAAAAGCATCCATTCTGTCTTGGAAAAATGTAACTCGGCTCGAAATGATCGATACTTCAGAGATCACGAGAAACTTAACAACTGCTAATAAATGCAGGCACTCCACATGGACAAGCCGTCTGTTCCAGGTCTACCAGCAGATCTTCTCGCTCGTGCTTGAGAAGCACTCATCGATGGCCTTCGTTTTCTTTGAAGACGATGCGGTGTTGACCAGTCTAGAGGACCTCCAGAGAGAAATCTGTATAGCACAGTTGAACGACCTGACGTATTACTCATTTTATACAACTCAATTGCAAGGATCCTCCTGCATATACACACATGGAACGTGCGGTTTCTATATCAAGCGGGAGCTGATGAAGAAAATAATAGGAGCACCCATGGAGGATGTCTGTAGGCTTGGCATCGACATTTACATTTCCAGCATAGGGCCATGGTTTGCATCCCAAAATCATGCTATCCAGCACAACTCACAACGGTACAAGCCTCCCTTCCACTGATACCGACTCCAGTCAGTGAAAGCAGTTGAAGGGCTCCATTCTTCTCTATTCAACTTTCTTACTTTTGAGATGCTTTTGAAGGAAAGGGTCTACCAATCAAAATCTCCTCAAAATCGTTGGAATAATTAACCACAGAGGATAAAAGAGCAATGCTATACAGTGTTACTGCAAGCTGAGTATTTGGTACACCTCCCAAATCAGTGGTTCTTGTTCCTTTAAATGTGCCAGTGGACAGGACGGCAAAATACGGTTTGCTTTGTTCAATCTTTGTGGCAAAGACTACTGCTAGGCCAAGCTTCAAGAGACAATTACTAGATTTCCATTCTATCCGTGGAAAAGGACCATTGCTTACTATGTTTCTTCCCACAAAGCTGTGAGGATTGAAGCACTTGAAAAGGACTGTCTATTGTCAGCGCGCTAGCTCACTAGCAACTGGGAATATTGGGAAAGCAGTTGGGATGAATTGCTCGTATGCGATGCAGTCTACCAGGCAAATATTGCCGGTTCGTCATTTTATGAGGCTGAAGCAGAATCAAAATGATCTCTCTGTAATCCACAGTTGGCCTGGAAGCTACAGCCTAAACTGCTTTGAATAGGAACACAAGCACAACTTCAGAGCTCTGCAATCCGTGCAAGTATTCCCCACTGAAAAGGGGCAGCCAAACATGTAGTATGAGCCAAACAGGGTCGTTACAACCAGGTAATCGACCTTAGCTGGAGTATGAACAAGCACAATTCTGGATGTCCGTAAGGTATAAGGAATTGAAAGTTCTGCGAGTTCGGAGTCATAGCTTTTTCTAATTTTCCCCGCCAAAAATTTTGCGGCGCTTTATTCTTCTAGCTAGGCTACAGGCAACAGTCTGCTGCAAAAGAACACTTGCATAAAAGAGTTCATCTTGATAGTGCAGAAGGTTCTAAACCTGCCATTATGCTAGTTGGATTGTCAACAAATCCATATTTATCAACGCTTCAAAGATTGGCAGCTGAGACAGAGTTGTCAACTGCTGGAATGTCAACCATAAACAAACATAAGCCTCAATCTCAACAAAGATGTGGGTATAACCTGAAATCTTCAAAGCTTGTGGGCTATGGAAATGCAAATGCATTATTTCCCTTCAAGCCACGTAATCTCCCTCTATTCTCTAAGGTGTAGTTCTACCAGACTTACACCTCTATAGGCTGACCAATTTCGATGCGGACTGGGATACCAAAACGAACAAAGAAGCTGGAGGGGGGTGAGCGAGTGTGTATGTAGATAATATAGAGGTCAAAGGAAATAACAACGCGTTCGGACATGTCACTGATAGCGAAGTATGCCATGGTCTCGGTGAAACTTTGGTCAACGGGACTTTATTGCATGCAAGTGCTATGGAGATAAACTCATGATGCCCGTCTTCATGCAATCGCTTTACCGATTGGAACTTGAGATAGTCCTTCTTGGAACCCTGTGGAGGGAATTCTACCGCTATACCCTCATGCGTTTCTGGCATGGAATACTCGCTGTTCCTCTTGCATTCTTTATCCCATTGCAACAACGGGGTGCATTATTGAGAGACCTGGGTCCAGGGATCCTATGCGAGTTTCTTCTCGATGCAGAGAAGAAACTCTACCGTGCAGGCAAGAAGGGACGACGGTCTCGAGCGGAATATCTGGTGCCGCGCTCTCGATGAGTCGCACGAATGCGACCTACGATACTCCACATGCATGAGTTAATATATCGATTACACTCTCAAAAGCCGCCACTAAGCACTCCCGCCATCAAGATGCTCGTCCATTGGACCCATCGTCCAAACTCCGTCGGTTCAAACCGATCAACCAACCCAAGGGAATCCTCACTGAATAGAGGATAAACAGTTAAAATGCATACATGATTACGTAGAGTCTATCCATGTGCAAAACGAAGATCCTGAGAGATGAAACGGATTTGCAGGCAGTTCCATCACCAAGGTGCCGGAATTGCACGAAAAGCGAGTTTGCGAGTATGACATGCGTGATAGTGAAGACGTCAAACGAGTTTGTGGGCCGCGTTATGCATTGGCGACAATAAAGTACTTACTACTTTGTATGGATTCAAATGTGTGAGGGTTATACCGTAACTAGAACGCGTGGTGGAGCATTACATTCACATTGTGAAAGTTCTTGTGTAGGCGGTTCAACAAAGATTCACGATTAGACCGCATGTTCTTGCGTTAGCCATCATTGTTTCGAAACGATAGTTTATGATAGATGTAGAATGTTCAATTGCTTGACGAGGTATAGAATCTTCCGTAGACTCCTACTGTGCATAAAATTGCATGGCATGGGGCGTTCTCTCTTTCCACAAACTTGTGCGAGCAATCGCCGAGCTTAGTGCATAAAACTTCTCTTCTTGTCTTCCAAAAACGCAATATGACGATTGTGATTCTCAATCCCGGACCTGCACTGTAGATTAGTGGAGATGGTCTTGACGATGAAAGGGTCCACTTTCACTAATTCAAGCCGGGTAGCATTTCAATCATGGCTACCCATTTGGAGTAATTAGTGCCCTTGTACACGTATAAAACACCCACCAAGTTTGACGGAGCTACAACGTCTTTGGATCCAATGTAAATGGATTGCGATTACCATACTTAAGTGAAGGGGCAAATCCTAGGTTGGTTGTAGAAGTACTATTTGCGCAATTTCGTTTTGACTCCGTCCCGCCATGTGACCCCAACATTCATGACACATTGAGTTATGCTTTGACTTGTTGCACCCTAGTGAAACAATTCACGCTCTTTCCTCAAGGAGGAGTATCCCTTCTTCGCATGGATTTCTACATCTTATTCGGCACATTATGCAGATTTGGAATATACTCCATTGCTACAAGCTTTATAGTACTTCCTTTGCACATACAACTTGGGCTTGTAATTGAGAGAATAAAGACTTACGCCTCTGTTTTTAGCAAACCAAAGTTTTTCTTGGCGCCATTATTGATGAAGTCTTCCTTATTGGGAGAAAGGCCTAGTTTAAAAACGCAGCCAATCAATAATTCAAGTTCTCGCAACTTTGCACGAAAGTTCGTATTCAAATTCATCTACTTTACGAACGTAACCCGACTCAAGTGAAGTTCGTTGTTCTTGTATGACATAACAACATATATACCTCTTACATTCAGAGTGTTGGAGACTCTACTCTAAATAGACTTCAAGCAACTCATTGACCTAGTGTCCTCCGAAGCGATGTCTTGGGCACCACATCGATTACCGAAGACCATTTATCTCACTCCTAGAAAGCACAATTGTTGTCCGCCGCTTAATTGTGCACGTTGGTCTTACAGAAGGACCATTTTCAATCAAGAACGCCGGCAAACAACCTTGAAGTTGAGGCAATTGCCCCACGTTGTTATGCTGAAAGAAGAATATTCGGCGGAGAAATCTCCGTGCTCTTTTGCCCGAGCTCAGAAATGGCGCATGCAAGTATCAAGAAGCACCACAAAGGTATGGAATAGCGTGGTTACAAGCATAATGAACAAACGGTCGGAATGGTCTTGAATCAATGACTTATAGCGCATGCTTGCAAGTATTGCCCATAGGCGTCTTATTCTCCGCCCTGCATCATATCAATGAGGGGTTTAGTCTTTTTGTATGAATGCATTATTATTGCTTTGCAACACGTTCATGAGCTGTGAGGGAAAGAAGGTTTGAAGAATGTTGTAGTAACGCGTGCTAATGGGACAAGTGTGGTACCGAATGGATGGAAATTCTGAGAGGCTGAGGTCCAACGCAACTTGATTCTCCAAAGTAGGAAGATGCATTAGCGTAGAGTGTTTCAAATCCCAAGCAAGATCCATCGATTGATCGACCTACCTCGAAAACATGGTTCGCAACATCGCTCACTAGAGGTTTTTGCACTATTTGGCAAAGAAA
>JBBULP010000159.1:0-11934 GCA_038048775.1 Picocystis salinarum | reverse complement strand
TACACACATCAAGCAGCCCTCCGTGCGCTCACGCCATCGTCCCATCTACCGACCGAAACTGCCACGCACAGTTCGTCCAGGGGATTTTGGTTCCCCTTTTCAGGCAGGACAGACGGGTCTCACAAAAAGGAGACCCGGACCCGACACGGGTCGACCCAAACCGTACCGTAGTGGACGAGTGTGGCGATGCGGAATGGCGCAGCAACGTTCCCAGGCGACGCACTGTGCATCGACGACGTGTTAGAACGGAAGCACGGGGTCGTGGAGGTGCTGCGTCGTATCGGAGGGACGTGGAAGGAAGCTTCCCGGGAAGAACTCGACGTGGAAAGGCTGGGTGCAGCCAACACCAACCACGTCTTCCTGATCTGCCACACCTCCGGTAAGAAGGCCATCCTGAGGCTGTATGGCCCCTCTGGCGGACTGTTCTCCAGAAGCAAAGAACTCGTGACGTTTCGAAAGCTAGCCGAGAAAGGGATGGGTCCGAAGCTGCTGGTGGAGTTCGAAAACGGCAGGGTGGAAGAATATCTACAAGGGCCCAAATTGGAGCCAAGGGACATTAGAAGACCTGAAATTAGCAAACTGGTCGCGGCGGCGATGAGGCACTTCCACGAATCGTTTGTTGTAGAAGAAACTGAAAAATGTAGCAGCTGGAATCGACTGCGAAGCTGGCACGAGATCGTCGTTGGTATGCTGGATGAGGTCGAGGAGTTGAACAGTAAAGAGAGAATGGAAGTGCTTGGGCTAGGGCAAGACATAGACTTGATTGAAGTGTACCTTAAACAACTGCCGTTCGGCGAGAAGGCATGCTTGTGCCACAATGATGTCCATTACGCGAATATGGTCATGCTCCAAGATGGAGAACGCTTGACCATCAAACTCATTGACTACGAATATGCGCTTCCCAACACGCCCGCGTTCGATATTGGAAATCATTGGAACGAGTGGTGCTCAGATTTTGAATCTCCAGAAACCATGGACTTTACCCTCTTTCCAAAATCAGAAGAGAGAATGGAGTTTGTAGGCAACTACTTGAAACAAGAGGCAGGAGAAAGTGTGAAAGAGCAAGACATCAGGCAGCTGGAGGAAGCTGCCAACAGGTTCAGCGTCGTATCCCATCTACTGTGGGGCTTGTGGGCGATCATCCAGTCCCGCACATCCACTATTGAGGATGGACTGGATTTTGTAAATTATGCCCGCCTCCGTTTGGGCGAGTACAGGCGGCGCAGGGTGGAAGTCCTGGGAAAATAAAAGTCAAAGTTTGGGGTTTCTGTCCTGCAGTGGATGGAAAGAAACAAAATGTCAAGTGGCAAATTATTCCATATCGTTCCCATGCTCAAGCAAGAAGTTTGCAGCCAAAGCTTCATCCTTATCGCAGGCAAAGAACGCTTGGATGACCAGCGCACGGTCAAAGCCCATGGCTTCGAGTCTTTGGATAGCTTCGTTCTCCTCGGGGGTTATTTGGATCTCTGTTGCTCCGAGACCTTCACCTTCAGCTCCTTCCCCCATAAGCCCTTCCATCAGCTGCTCAGCACTTGCTCCTTCAGGCAAGGGCTCATTTAGAAGCTGCAAAAACTCTTGCTGATTGGAATTAATGAGATCAAGTAGCCGCGGATTCTGCTTTCCTAACTCTTGGAGCATGGGCTGCAAGATCTGAGGATTGGCTTGCACCATGGTTCTGAGTGCCTGGAACTGCTGGTTGTCTCGCAAGAAGTCGAGCGCGCCCTCGCCAGCTTCACCTTCTTCCCCGGCTGCACCTTGCCCCCCTTGCTGAAACATGTTGAATGGCTGTGCAGTAGGGGCCGCACCTTCAGGTGCGCCGCCCTCAGCTGCAGACCTCGGCTGGGGATTGCTCGCGGCTGCCGTTTCAGTTGCTGGGATCCCAGTCATGAGGTACTCCACGGCTCGATCTGGATTATTGAAAGCTGCACGCATGGCTTGCTTGACTTGATCCTCTGGAAAACCCATTTCAACGATATTTTTCACTGTGGCTTCCAATTCTGTTCCAGTCACCAAGTGTGATGCTGCAGAGGTATAGTCTCCGGCTGCTGGGGCTGGCGTGGTTGCGGCCTCCTCTGCAGCTTGTTCAGGCTTCTCTGGAGCTTTGGGTTCCTCCACGGGTACTTGTTGCCCTCCTGAAGTTGTTGCTGGGGTGGTGGGAGAGGCCGTCTTGGCAGCCTGTTGTTGAATCGCACATCACTGTCAGCATAAGGTCTACTTTCCTCTTTCCAGGCATTCTTTTGGCGGCAAGCAATCATACCGTTGAGGGTGGAGCTACTGGAGCAGGTTGTGCGGCTGCCGTCTTCGCCTGCAGCGATTGTCACGATCCAGTGTCAGACGCCTCAAGTCATTGTTTTCGAAACACGTTCGAATCGAGGATCTGCCACGATTTCCGTCGTTCTCAGCACGCACCTTGTTCGCCATCACCACCAGGAATCCGTTCTCCGACACTCCGTTGTCTGCGAGTGTGGTGTCGTCTTTGAGAATCTGATGATCGGTCCGCGGCGATCGAGAGGTCCGGTTCGTGTCAGCAAGACCTGTCCGTTTCGAGTCCCGCAACTTCGACTCTCGTCCGTCTCTTGCACCGCACCTTTCCCTGGAAGATCAGGACTTGCCTTTCTTTGGGCAACGCATCTCCTTGCACGTCTTGCACCTTCTGCTTGATTTGGGCCACCTGCACGTCTGTCGCGTCAGCGTTGCACCAACGCCATTCCTGCGATCTAGGCTACGTCGAGGACGTCCCAAACCCTCCGCTGCGACGCTTCGTCGCGTGCACTCGCTTCTTCGTCACGCTTCTGCTGCGAACGGACCACGCACCGTCTCTTCGGCTTCTGCTTCCACTTGAAACTGCTTCCCAGCGACGGTCTTGAGCGTGAGCTTCATGCCGATGCGACGACGACAATACCGCGTGTGGCACGTCCACGCGCACGTCTCCTCTCCAATCCGAAACAGACCCGAAGCATCTCCGGTTTCGATTGGAGAGCCTCTTCCAATCGAACCCGAACGGTCCTCGGTTTCGATGCTCGAGGAACGCCTCTGCCTGGCACCCCACCGAAACCGAGGCTTGAGAGAGGTCCAGACGGTGGGAGTTTCTTCTCTGGGATGGTGGAGGTGGGCGGTGTTGCCGGCCAAGAACGCGCGAACGCACGGCGAAGGAAGCGTCGTGGTGGGCGAAACTCGCACGCGTGCGACGTTGGATACGTCGTGCACCTGCGTGGATGCATCGGTCGGCGTGCTCTTCAAGCTGCCGCCCGTGCAAACGCCCCTTGGATCGGCATAGTGGACGGATCCCTCCAATGCAAACATATCGTCAACAAAGGAGAGGAGGACGAGGTTCCACCCATTGCGGTGTCTTGCGAATGGGAACGTGTACGTACTCCCCTCCTCGTTTGGTTTTATTCTTGAATGGAAAGGGAAGCCATTCCCATTGGTGACCAAGCACGTCGAACACATTGACGTGGTAAAGCTATGCTTTCTTCTCAACAAGGAAGAAGCAATGACGGAGTGAATTGCGCACGTGCCGATTCTTGAAGGTTCGGCGCAAGTTGGTGTACGGAGGAGCAAAGGTTGAAAGAGTCTGGTAAATCGGTTCGAACCCGCATCTAGTAAGCCCGAGTAGCCACCACCACGCAAACTTGGCATGGTAGCTCGAACATTCCATCGTCCTCCTTCGTCCCCTGCGCATCTCTCTTCGTGGCAACAGACCCCTCGCGCGTGCCTTCTCGTGGACCAGCCACGCCACGGACATGGCCCACTCCACCACACGTCGACCGTGGTGGCATCGCTCGTCGTCCCCCTCTCGGTGGAGAGAATCGACGTTCTCCCTTGCGAATATTCGGTGTCGGGTGCCCAAGCAAATCGACGTCGTTCATCGGACGTTTTGGCATCGCGACGCCGCTTCGCGCACGTCTTGTTGGACGTCAACATGGGCGATCAAGCGAGCAACTTGCCGAGACGCATCGTCAAGGTAGGCGAGAACACGACGAGGCGAAGACGCCCGCTCGTGCGGCGTCGGATCCGGTCCAAGCGAATGGAATGGTGGACGTCCACGTGATGGGAAGAGAGTTTGCTGAACAGGAGAGAACGTGCGCGATTGCAGGAGACGCAACGCTTGCTGAGCGAACCAGGTGAGCAACGTGGAACAAGAGAGGGGGAGAGGTCGCGACCCAAGACGCGGTGGATGGAGCACGGACGCTCCAGGCAACAAAACCGTAGCTGCACAAACCGTTTCAGTGACCGTGCACGGAAGGCTGACCGCTCGACGTTCTCATTCAAAGCTCCCGGAATAAGTGCATCGCCTTCGGAGGAAAATTTGAGGTACTTCAATGTGATCATCCTGGGACCCCAACAGTCCCCGTACGAAGGTAAGTGCCGAAAACACGCAGGATGAAATGCAAAGTTTGGCTCTGCACGAGGCTGACTGATGTGCTTTGTAGGTGGTGCGTTCAAGCTTGAGCTCTTCCTCCCTGAAGACTATCCCATGGCTCCTCCAAAAGTGCGTTTCTTGACCAAGATATACCATCCCAACATAGACAGGCTGGGACGGATATGTCTGGACATCCTCAAAGACAAGTGGAGCCCAGCCCTTCAGATACGCACGGTCCTGATCAGCATCCAGGCTCTTCTTAGCGCACCCAACCCAGACGACCCCCTGGATGAAAACATCGCACGAGAATGGAAAACGGACGAAACCGGAGCGGTTGCTACGGCGAAGGAATGGACGCGCATCCATGCACAGCCATGACATTGTATGCAAAGCAGAGAAGCATCTATTAAACAACGAGCAATGGCGCTCTCACCTCCTGCTCCATTTGTGAAATGAAAAGGAAGCACAATGCCAGGCCAGGAATCCGTGGCCAATCTTCAACTAATGTAACATCAAATGAAACTCTTTCCCGTCATTTCCGGAGGTATGTCCAGGCCCATGTAATTCAAGATGGTAGGGGCAACATCTGCAACCTCTCCCTCTTTCCTACTGAACTCCAACTTACCTTCAGGATCCATCATTACAAAAGGCACTGGGAAGGTGGTATGCGACGTGACGGGCTTTCCTTCTGGGGTGTACATTACTTCTGCATTCCCATGATCTGAGGTGATGAAAAGGGCAGTGTTGTTCTTCTTGCATGCTTCTGCTATCTGACCGATGCACTGGTCTGTTTTGGCACAAGCAATGATGGCCTTCTCAAACATCCCAGTGTGACCCACCATATCCGGAGGAGCAAAGTTACACATGATGAACTTGTAGTCTCCACTTTCAATTGCCTTGCACATCTCATCTGCAACTCCCTGGGCACTCATTTCTGGCTGGAGATCGTAGGTGGGTACCTTTGGCGATGGTACCATACACCGCTCCTCGTTCTCGAGTTGATCTTCTTTACCTCCATTGAAAAAAAATGTAACATGTGCATACTTCTCTGTTTCCGCCACATGGAATTGTTTGAGTCCCTTCTTCGAGATCCATTCAGACAGAGTGTTTTTCATCTCCTGAGGAGGAAAGACGGCATCCATGGGAAACTGGGATTTGTACTGCGTGAACATGTAAACCTCCACGTCTTTGCGTTGGCACTCTGTTTCAAAAGGCGGCTCCAACCCCATGGCTTCGTTGATTTCTCTCATCCTGTCTGCGCGGTAGTTGAAAAAGATAACTGTGTCTCCATCACCCACTTGTCCATCGGAGTGGCACACTATGGGTTGCAAAAACTCATCGGTTTGGTTTTCTTCGTAACGTTTCTCAATGGCAGCCACTGGGGACTCCGTGGCCTCTGTCCCCGCGTCTCTGCAGATGGTGTCGAAGGCAACTTTGACACGTTCCCAGCGTTTGTCGCGGTCCATGGCGTAGTATCGTCCGATGACGGTGGCCAACGCACCATACTCCATCTTATTCAACTCGTCCAGAAGCAATTGCGCGTACTTGGATCCTGACTTGGGGGGCGTATCCCTTCCGTCCATGATGGCATGGATGTAGGTCTTTGGGACCCCAGCTTCCTTGGCGATCTCGATGAGCTTGTACAGATGCTTTTGGTGGCTGTGCACTCCACCGTCGCTGAGGAGACCGATGTAATGCAACCTTCCATTGCCATCTTTGGCCCTTTTGAAGGCTTTCTGCAAGATTTTGTTGTCTTTGATGGTGCCTTCTTTGACGGCCAAGTTCACTCGCACCAGGTCTTGGTACTGCACTTGTCCGGCTCCGATGGTGAGATGTCCCACTTCTGAGTTGCCCATCACTCCTTCTGGCAGTCCCACGGCGAGTCCGGAGGCATCCACCACTGCCCAATTCCCATGCTTTTCGAATCCATCCATCACAGGCGTCTCGGCGTGCTGTTCGCCGCCTCCATTCTGGTCAGCCGTCTTTTCAACCGCTTCCATCCCATTCTCTGTCCTTCGTTCCATCCGCACGCACCTTCACGGCATTGCCATACTCTTCCTCGCGCAATCCCCATCCGTCGATGCAGATCAGCGCAGCAGCGCGCACGTCTGCATGCGCCATCGCCACGTCCAGTTCTGCCGCACTCGGTCCCCTCCCATCGATACCTCCGACCCAAGGTCTCGATTCTGAAGGTGATGCTCGCGATCCAGCACCCCGAGATCTCGATCCATCGGGGGCTCGCGAGGGGAGGTCTCCGGCGGCGCTTCTGTCCGGTCGTTTCCCTTTCGCGTTTCGGGTTCGAACCCGGATCGATCCGGGTTCGAACCGGAGGACGTCCGGGTTCGAAAGGGGATGGAGAAGGGACCTCGACCCGATTCGAGTGGACGAAACCGACGTGTGGCGAATCACGTGCGCGAACACGAACGTGCGAGCGGTGCGTGCGTGCGACACGACGCGAAATCGTCGCGTGGAAGGATCCGAGAGGACGAACGAAGAGCTGACGCATCTCCTGGTTTTTTTTCGGTTCGTTTTGGACGCGTGGCGGGCACGGACGGGACGGCGACGGGCCACGGACGTGCGGCACGTGGACGTGATGGAAAAACACGAAACGAACGGTGCGGGACGCACGTCGGACGTGTAAACGACCAGCAGGTGCATCCTTGCGCCGAAGGAGCAGCCAGCAGGATGACGCCTCGCGAAGAGGCCGTGTACATGGCCAAACTCGCTGAACAAGCCGAACGCTATGAAGAGATGGTCGAGTACATGAAACAAGTGGCGCTGCTCGCCGACGAGCAGGAGCTCTCCGTAGAGGAGAGGAACCTGCTCAGCGTGGCGTTCAAGAACGTCATCGGAGCCAGGAGAGCCTCGTGGCGCATCATCTCCTCGATCGAACAGAAAGAGGAGTCCAAAGGCCTCGTGGACAACGCCAGTCGGATCAAGACGTATCGCAAAAAGGTGAGGCGTGACGCGACACGCACGTGACGAAGGACTAGGAGATGCGAGGAAAGAAAGGCTGACAAATGCTCGTGCTACAGGTGGAAGGGGAGCTCGGAGACATCTGCAAGAGTATCTTGGCCCTGTTGGACCAAAACCTAATCCCTACCTCGACCACCGGAGAGTCCAAGGTGTTCTACCTGAAGATGAAGGGAGACTACCATCGTTACTTGGCCGAGTTCTTGACCGGAGGAGAACGTAAGGCGGCCGCGGAGGACACCCTCATGGCCTACAAGACGGCCCAGGACATCGCGCTCGTGGACCTGACCCCCACACACCCCATCCGTCTTGGATTGGCACTGAACTTCTCCGTCTTCTACTACGAGATCCTCAACTCACCCGAACGCGCCTGCCATCTGGCCAAGGAAGCGTTTGACGAGGCAATTCAGGAGCTGGATACGCTGGGCGAAGAGTCGTACAAGGATAGCACACTCATCATGCAGCTCCTGAGGGACAACCTAACTCTCTGGACGTCAGATGCTCAGGACGAGGAAGAAGGTAAAGAATCAGATATGAAGGTGGAAGACACGAACTAGTCGAGCATGCATCGGCAACATGAACGTTGCACCGTAGTGCGGGACTGAATTTTGGGTGCCGCAAATCGGTATCCTAGGAATGGGGTGATGCTTGGCAGAGGACTGCTCTGCCCAGCACGTGCCCTTTGAAGTAGTGAACCAGTGGCATGCAAATCGATGTAAAAACAAAAGCCACATCATACATTCACAGCATCGTGCTTCCGCACCGGTGCAGCAATCCTGCAGCGAAGTTGGCCATGGGGACGCGGACGCCTCGACCCTTTATTGCCTGCGGAACCGCCTCAATGCTTCGGAGGCGCGTACGGTTCGCCGAAGTTCTTGCACCAACGTTGCGAAGGGATGGGTCGGATGGGTGGGATCGGCCGCTGTTCCAATTCTGCAGACTTGAAGAAGATCGGGACCATCACCAGTCCCAAGACGCCGAAAGCAACGGCTGTGTTTCGACGCCAATATTTGGGATCCGACCACCATCCACCGGACGGACTCCACACGTCCTTGAACCGTCCTGCATGGTCCCCGTGTCCGCCTCCCATGTCGCGTGTTTCCCAAGCAAGCTGTCGCACGCACGCGTGGAAAGCAACGGGAGGTTTGCGCAAGCCGCAGCTAGGGCTTCCCGCGCCCACGGATCGGAAACGCAGTGCGTGCAGCCGAGGCCGCCGTTCCACGCACTGCTGCACGTCCTTCCTTCCACGCCTCGGAAGGTGCAGGAGACGCCTCCTTCTCGTGCGGCGAAGCTCCCACAAGCACGTCACAGGCGCGCGCGCTTCGATGGAACCTTTTCGATGCGTCGACACGTTCGATCGAATGGCTTTGAACCCGAACGATCGTCCGACTAATTCGCACACGTCCCTTTCCAAAGCCGAGTGCGAACCCAGTCGAACCCTAGGCTACTCAGCTGGGAGAGGCGATCCAGCTTTGATGAAGCTGGAGAGACAGGTGCAAGCAACGAATCTGAGAAACATGGAGGGCACAAGCGAGCAGGAGTGGAAGCAGACGTACCACCGTGCAAATTGAAAGACGTGGTTCGTGAACGTGGAACGAACCCAAGAATGTGCGAGCTGTGCACGGAGGTAGAGGAACGTATGGTGCCAGTGCCTGGAATGCCAGTGCACCAGGCTCGCTACCGTGCCACATTGCACGAAGGACGTAGTTGAAAGGCTCCGACATGCATGCAATGTTCGTAGGAATCGGCCGATGCTAGGTTGGGTGGGCCGCAGTCACAACCATAACTTGCAGGGATCGAAAAAGGAAACCACATGGGATCGACAATCAGGACAAACACCTGAGTTTGGGAAGAGCAATGTGGTTGCCCTTGCACAGGTGTGAACAAAAACAAACAGACACCATTCCACAATTGAGCAGGGCAAAAGTTACATAAGGCTCCCAACGGATCCTCCAGCGCCCAGAATCGATGCTGGAACGGTCATCGGCAACAGACACCAAACAAAAACAATGCACAACACAGCACAGCACTTCAAACGTTTTCAGACCTGGCCCTGAGTTTACGTTTAAAGTCTGCAAAAATCTTTGCAAACCCGCTCTTTTGTTTTCCTCCTGGTGAACCCTCAGCATCCTGTCTCCCACTTATCTTGCGGCGATGGGCACTACCATGCATGTGGTTGGCTTCAGGCACAGCAGAACTTCTCCCATGATTGGATCGGCTTGCGCCTCCCGAGCTACCGTCAGGTGACCTGCGAGAAGAACTAGTCACCCTATAATCCCCATCTGAGTTCCGCCTGTGATAGCGTAATGAGCTGGCAGGATACCCAACTTCCATGCCATACCCAGTTCCCGGTCTTGAGAGGGCCGAGAGATGTCGCAAAATCCTTGCGAATTCCACATCCACCCCGATGGCTTCCTCTTCCTCTTCCTGCTGAGCAGCTAATAAAGCACTCAATAAATCGGCTGTCTCTGGATCATCCATTTGCAGCTTGCCCATGCAGAGGGGACACTCTTTTGACCTCTGTGACCACATCATAATGCACTGAAGGTGGTAGTAATGCCTACATGCAGATACGGTTGCCACGTTAGCACCAGCGCAACTACGCACGCCACGTCGCTTTTCGGAACTTTCCGCGGCCATGGAGGACCTTGGAGACGACGTCGTCATGGCTTGTACGGTTTCGGCTACGTAAAAGTAACGCTCCGTCTGGCCGCAGCATAGGATTCGTCCGTTTGCACGTACCCGCACGTCGTTTTTTTCGCTGGATCCTCGTCCGAGAAGGGATCCAAGCAGATGCTGCAACAGTCCTTGTCACGATCGTCCAATTCTTCTTCTCTCCATTTCTCCAAGCCTTTTCCGACGTCTTCGGGAGATCGCCTGGGCGAAGCTTCCGACGCGGCCCTTGGTTCGTGTTCTTCCTTCTTCTGCGTGATCACCAGACTCATCGTGCGAGAAACAAGCGATTGCACCGCTTCGCCCACTTCCATCGGCTCCACGTCGCCAAAAAAACCGTCCACGACCGTCCTTCCACGTCACCGCCACCACGTGAGCTGTCGAAGCACGTTCCGAGCCGCGTCTTTCGCCGTTTTTTTTCCGGCGAACGGCGTCACGTCCGGATCTGGACGTTCGTACGACGGAGTGTGCCGCTCGCACGCCTTCGCTCGACCTTTGCAGCGAAGCGGGCGCGTTTGCGAGCGCTTCGCTCTCTTTTTTTTTGACGCGTGCTTCGACGGTTTCGTCACCAACTGCAGCCGAAACGAACCGGTTTGAACCGGGAGAAAAGGACGGGTTGATAGGAACGTCCTTCCGATCGAAAGGGAATCGGATCGGGTTCAAACCCGTCGGGAGATCGGGACGGAGATGGACGTAGCGCGCAGAGGAGTTCCGGAGATCGGGGGGGAGATTGACCGGCCCCTGGCTCATCCGGGGCGAAGATCCCACGCTGGTGGCGAGGAGACCTTCCTCTGCGTGCGATGGAGATACGTGCTTCGACCACGTGTCTTCGTTCTATGTCCTCTGAGTTTCGTCTTGGATCTGCTTCGACCACCCTTCGGATCTTGATTGGACGGTTCTTCCCAACAGACCCGGTCGAGTCACGGTTTCATCCCGGTTGAGACCGGGTTCAGTCCTCCGACTGCATCGGTTCGTCTCGCGAGAAGACGTGCCAGGGTCGGTGCAGGGTCTTCGTCCCCCTGGTGCTCATCCGTGGTGCAGCAGAGCACCACAAGGCGTAGCCAACCTCCCACCAACACCGTGGTGGGGCGTATCAGGAACGTCTCCAACCACCTCCCCCTGGGGATACCCAGAAATAGGAGAAAATATCCACCACACAACGACTACGTGTCGGAATGTTCTTGCCCCGACCCCACCACACAGGAACATACAACGAGACACAACCACCGGACCCTACGAGGAGGAGGATCCCACGATACGAGAAGGAGCAGGTGTAGATGGACCAAAGAGGACGTGCAGAAACAACGGATGTGTCTTCTTGGTGTCTCCATTGGTGCGATGGAAACACCAAGAAGCGTGGAAGACGCTCTCCTCGAAAGAACCTTGCTTCAAGGATACCCAGGTCGTGTACGAGAGGCTTCCTACCACAACAGAAAGCCGTCATCGGTGTTCTCCAACATTGACAAGCAGGGCAATCAAAGAGAAAAACTATCTCGATTGAGTGAAGAGAAGAGTACAGCATGGTGTTGGAGGAGCGTGCATTGCATCTACCAGTCAAAAACGTACACAATGCTGGTCAAAAGAAGCAGTGGCTAAATAAAAAAGCAATGTACTGGAAGCCTGGAAAGCAAGTCAAACGAAATCCGAGCATCGTTCAAAAGTGTTCAAGTCAAATGAAGCCGTTCGGTCACAAGATTCCTGAGAGTCCACATCAAGTTAGTTCCATGGATGTTTCGACGTGTTCAGCATCTTTCTGTCCCTTCCTCATACCATACGATCCGAATTGCATGAGAATCAAGACCATGCTGACAATAAGTAGGAAAGTAAAGCCGGCCATGGCAGAAAAGAAAGGGATGTTGTTGTACAAAACACAACCATCCGTCACGTACTGGTCCCCATTCAGGAAGTTGCAATCAAGGGTGTTG
>JBBULP010000145.1:0-16296 GCA_038048775.1 Picocystis salinarum | reverse complement strand
AACCATGGGTATTCCAGGACTGAAGGGCTTCTAACTCGACGGAGCTTGGGTCTTCGAGCTCCGTCTCGAACCAGGTCTTCGAAGGTGACCTGCCCAGAGGCACCTTTTCTAATGGGGGCCTTACAATAGAGAGTCCGCAGGATGCCCCCATCTCCTGAAACTTCCCCCACTCCATCCATACAATCGTACAGGATGGGCTGAGCCTGTCCCTCGGGGCGTAGGTTGACAGACTGGGGTCGGGGTTCCCTGGAAGGGAGTTTCTTCTCAACGAAGAGGAAGAAACTCTGTTTGGAGATAGGCTGGCTTCGTGCGGATCTTTCCAGTGCCACTCAGGCGACGGGATCGCACGAATGCGACCTAGGATGCTTCCCATGCATACCTGGATATAGGAAGGACACGATACGAAGCAACCACCCAACACTCCCGTCGTCCGTCTGCATGTCCATGAAATCCATGCCTACAACTCAGGTGGTGCAGACACACCCACCAGCCCGTAGGTTTCCTCACAGCTAGGACGAGAAATGAGCGAAAGGGCGACCCTAACATCCATGACTACAATAGCATCAATAATTGGGAACTGAAGCAGGGGGCACTTGCAAAGGCGATGGAATGGGATCGACAACAAGAGAAGGACATGGCTAGATCTGGTGTAAGGCAAACCAGGTGGCTATGGAAGGCTTGTGCAGAGGAAACCTGGAGTGAACGATCACGTAGACCAAGCAGAAAAAGCTGAGCATGCAAAATTATCGGGGCAACTGTACGGGAAGACCCGAGTGCAGTCAAACAACTATGAATCGTGCATAGGATACGGTGCATCAAACGAACTTGTGCTGGGGCTGTACCCGTGGTTGCAAATCATGATCCAGCCATCACCTGCGTCAATGACCAACCTAGCGAGTGCTGTGTGATTCTGAACAGCCGATACGATTGCGGACCTCTTGCTTTTGTAGTGAAAAAACTGAGCTGCTGAAATCTGCTGGATTCTGATCTTTTAGTTGAACAAAGTACAGTTGCCTGTTCTCCCTCTTCATGTCCCTCAATCGTGTATCAATGTTGAGTGTTGGACGTGGCACTCGCCTGAATTCATAGCTAAACCCACAACGCGGAAGAACAGCACTCAACTTTGGAATCTTGATGCCTTCTTGCCTGTTGCAGGTGACACCCTTATCACAGTGCTGTGCAGGAACCCATTCAATCAGTGTCACCCGTGAGGCGGACACCCACGTACAAATGTTCTCTGTGTAGGAGGCCACCGTGCCATTATGCTCAGGCCACATCACATTCCAATGCATAACGCTCAAAACAAGTTGTACGTCGAATACAATGTTCAGATCTTTTAATGCACGGAATGTCTTCCTGGAGAAGAGCGTCACACAGATCTGATTATTTTTGATATCCCTAGTTTTCAGATACTGCTTGTGGAAGGGCAAAGCAGAACCTTTTGATCGAGCAACCATGACATCACCTTCAAAGGAAAGAACATGAGATTTTGGGAAGCTGTAGGCTAGCATAGAGCTGAACCATCCATAGTTGCTGCCCCAATCTGCAATGAGCAGTTGTTTGTCCTGGATGGCATCGCCGAACAGTTTGTACAGTTCACGAAGAATCATGTGTCCACGAAAGAGGTATTGCCCAGGTTTGACGTATCCGAACGTATCGTTTCCAAACAGTTGGAACTTCTCTGCCACAAACGTGTCTGCTATTTTTCGTTTGGCTGCAAGGGACGAGATGGTGGGACATCTCAAAAAGACCAGGACAAGTCCAAGGTAGAAGGCCACCTCGGACACTCTCCAAGATCTCCCAGCCTTGACCTTCTTCCCCCACGCCTTCGTTGCACATGGTTGCATGGCGAACACGTCCGTCCTGTGGTTTCCAGGTTCACATGTATCATGGACGTGGCAAAGACCTCCACCAATCTTCCAGATTTGCCTCCTTGGATAAGACGAACTGGGGTCCAAGACTCCCCCATCGAGAGTTTCTTCTCAAGAAAGCGTACACCAGCCATTGTCCTACGGCAAGAGTGGAGGGCGTGGAGGTGGGCGATGTACCCGTGCATGGGTGGCGAAGGTGGAGGATTCACGTGCTTGCGTAGAGGCATCGATCCACACGCTTCCAACGCTAGTCACGATCGATGTTGTCCTCTCCCCACGCGTCTCAGAATCCATTGTTTTCGTTCTTTTCAAGTATCCTTGATTAGTGCGAAGGAGTCCTTTCAAAGTGTGAAGTAACGGCGTGGAACTTCACGTTGCATCGACTCAATCGACACAAAACTATGTTTTCTACACCTCATTACTTGAGGTCCTAGAAGAAACCACGTAGGCTTCGATCCCTCTTAGAACGCGTCTTGTATTTTGTTGCGTAGGTGGCAAGATGAGAATCAAGCAAAAACTCATGAGACCGTTGTAAAATGACAATGGTAGCGTACTTCTCATCACAAGAAGGAAAACTCGCGGAATGTGACAAGAAACATGAAGATACATGCCCGATTGGACCTTTGTTCTTGGATTTGAGTTGCAAAATGGATGATACGGGTGAGAGAAATTCGTCCGATTTTTGGACGATGCAAGGTTTACAAGTGGATATTGAGGGAGCCTTGCGAGGATCGAGCCATTAACGGATCAGCGCCATGAAGCACTACAATGTTACAAAGTGCATGTTTCCGCAGAATAGAATGAGAAATACAAGTCGGACGTTATCGGATTTTACCTTATCATGAGGGTAAAACATGAAGGATATTTTATTTAGGAGAAGCCGTTGTTGGATGATGTGTCACAATCATGTCTTGCATTGATCGATGGAACAACGCAACTCCAAATCGGAGAATCTCTACCATTTCCTCCGTACGATTCTTTGAACCATTCGAAACAAGTTTAAGGATGGCACGACACGAAAATGAACACTTTACATGTTGCAATCGCTACGTATTGTCGTTTTCATTCCTTTTGTGAGATGCAAACGATGTAGGCATGTTCACGTGCATCACGCTTGCAAGCAAATTGTTTCTACGTTGCTCGATCCGTGTGCTCACTCGTGTTTTGCTGACGTACATGTTACGTGGAGGCAAATCCATCACCATCCCGAGACACAAGGACGAAACTCGACGCACACCAAGTGGCGTGTTTTGGATGGTTTCCGCTTCGCGCTTCCCGAAGCTCTTCCTTGGAAAAACACGGAGTTGTGTCCCACATCATCGCGATCTTTTCCGAAAGACGGTATCCAAACGATGCTTCGAAAACGCGATCGAAAACCCTTCTCGAACCCAAAACCGTATCGCCTTCACCTTTCTTTGCATTCGGTTTCCAATTCCTTTCGAAAGGAAGCAACTTCCGGGTTCCTTTTCCTTTTCCTGGCAGCGCCTTCGAAAGGCAACCCATCCCTTACTACTTTGGATTCGAACCCGGTTGAATTGGGTTTGAAACCGGATGGTGCCTCGCTTCGTCGACTGGACCGTTTCACGTGGGACGACGACGGCATCGCGTGCGCGTCTCCTTCGCGCGTCGTCTCGTGCACGTGCACGTCGCCGTGCGCCTCGTGTGCATCCCAGGAGGTGGCCGAGATGGACACGGACGAGGAACGATGGATGGAAGTGGGCTTGCCAGATGGGAAGCACGATCCGGAACGCATCCGTCACCTGGTCTTGGCCATGGAACGCATGGACGACGAAGACACGTCCACGTCGGCGAAGATGACGTGGCAAGAAAGCTTCCACGTGGCGTCACGTGGTGGAAGAGAAGGCACGGATCGATGTGGAACGGGAGGTGGAGGTGCACGTGGAGTGGACGGCGGCGTGATCACGTGGCAACTCTTGGATCACCACACCTTGGAAGTGGTGGTGGGACATGGACAGAGACGAAACCACACCTTGCACTTGCAGCTGCCCACCGAAAGTGTGTTTCCTACCATCGATGGTTGCGTGAGATCCGACACAAGTGCCAAAGTGGCCGCACTGGGTGCAGATGAAAAGCTCTACATTCTCCACGTGCCAAGGATAGATACCACGAATGCCAAGTCCAACGCTTATCGGCACGAATGGATCCAAGAAGACGTGCAAGTGAGAGACCTGTCAACCTTCCTGGGTAAAGTGGGCACTGTCACTACCTTGTGCGTGGGAGAGACATTCGTGGCCATCGGCGGCACTGGCGATGCTGTGCTGCTGGTCCCAGAAGTGGAAGACCAAGAGCCAAAAGTACTCAAGGAACCAGCCATGCAGAAGATTTGGAAAGGATTGTCGATGCGCAGCCAAGCTGGACACGTCGTACGGCTTGTATCGTGCAGCTCTGGACTTGGAAACTACCTTGCCATGATACGCAGCAACGGGACAGTGTGCCTTTGCTCAACTGACACCTACCGATGGGAATACAGTGTGAACGTCGATCCTTCGGCTGGAACACGTAACAACGCAGTTACAGAGGTTTGTCTGGAAGAGAAATGGGAGGCGTCTTCGGAACAACCTCACTGTTTGGTGCATCTGTGTGCGGCATTTGGCCAGACTATTTGGTGCTACCAGATAGCCATGTCATGGAAGAATACAACCCTGGCTGAAGTCTCTGTCTGTAGATTCTGGCATTGTAGAGCTCCTGGCGATGTAAATCAATTGAAAATTGCCGGCGGGAAAGTTTGGGCCCTGACATCCGGGGACACTGATGACAGCAGCCCAATCCCGGATGGAAATCTGCTTTGGTGGGCACCTCTCGTAGATTACGAGGAAGATGAGATACAATTGATGCCCGTACTTCCCTTTGATTGGGAAGTTGACTCAGTGATGCGCAGTGCTTCAGAAGATGCGGAGAGCAATGCTTGGAAGAGAATCTTTGAATCATACACACCACAAAAATCACGCAAAGCCTTCATCGAAGCACTTCTCTCTGATGGGGTGTACTGCAAGAGAAGCATGGCAGCGATACTTTCTTTCCTTGGTCAGAGCAATAACAGAGAAGAGCAATCGTTCCCGTCGCTGGAAGGCTGCCGTGTGAAGCTTTTGGAGGGCTTAAATCGGTGGCTGGCACATAACCCTGAGACAAGGGAGGTCGCCTTGTGGCATCAGATACTTCAGGAATACAGGAGTGTGTGGAAATCGCTTCACGCTCCTCGAGGCATATTTTGCACGGCAGATGGTTCAGAAGTACTTGTTCACAGAGGGGAATGCATAACAGTGTTTGTAGTAGGGGATCCTGTGGAGTTCCATGCGGCTGGTTTTGCTACCACGTGCGAAGGGCCGTTGGCGGCAATGTCCGAGATTGGCAACCATGCAGCCAACTTAACTGGATCAACGGGCCTGTGGCTTTTAGAAGCGTCTGCATTGGAACCGGACTTTTGTACGGCTTACCTTCCAAGGCTGGTAGCAGCAGGGATAGGGAGGTCTTCTGAATACTCCTTCGCTCACTCCAATGAAGTAGTAAGAGAAAAGAATTCGCTGGAGCGATTCAGAGCCCAAAAAGTTGTTGCCTCAATTTTGAAGGGTTTCCGTGGCCTGCAAATGACAGAAGCACTTGTTTCTGAGGTACTCTTTGCATTGAAACAAGGCTGCCACCTGGAGCACTTGGAATCGGAGCCCATGGAAGAAACAACCAAAGGTGGATTCTTGTCGTTTGCTGTGTCCGCTCGATTTAGGAGGTTGGTTTCTTTGAGGCTACGGTACGTATCAAAGATGATTGTTGCGCTAGAATGCATCAGCACATCTACCATGCTTTCAACAGAGCACGTGGATATTTTGTATGAAGAGCTCAGTCTTCTCCTGCGACACTTTAGTGTGTTGCGGTGGTTTTCAAGCACACTGGTGGAAGAGAGCAACCTTAGACCTCGCTGGATGTTGCTAAACCAGGCCAGTCCTGCAGCGGTTGATGCCTTGCAAATCGATGCATCGCTGTGCCAAGGAATGTCTCTGTTTGAATTGACAGCTACCGTTGGATCGTATGCCACTTTCAATTTCTCCAGTGGAAATTTTGTGACCCAGAGTGCAGTTCTGGCAATGAGAGGAACGTTTGCCGCCCTTCCCACTGAGCATGGTGTGCCACTCCAGCAGAGTGATACCTGGCCAGAGGAAATGTTGGCCGGCGTGGCACTGGGGCTCTGCCAGTGTCACCAACTTGACGCCCTATCAAAAATGCTGACCATTTTTGAGGGTGCGGTGCATGAGTTATCCTCACCAATTCTTGCTTTTGTCCGAGCCCTTTGGCACTGCGCAATGATGCAGAAATCAAGCGTGAAGCAAGAACAAGAAAACCACTTGAAACGTGCGCTGAGCAGCTTTTCACGTGCAATTCCTGTGTTGCACTCTCAACAGTCAAATTTTAGGCTATTAATTACCAATATTGTGCAAGCATTGACACGAAATGAGGCGTACACTGACTCGAATGGCCTGCCCTTGAAATCACTATACTCAGAAGGTCTCATGCTCTTCTTTGAGCGGCTTGGCTGCCCTCAAGGTGCAGAACACTTTGGAACGCTTTATGCACGCTTGCTTTCCGAAGAAGATACGGACCGCGAGTCACAGAGAAGAGCTTCTTCAAAAGTATGGAACAACAATTTTTCCTACGCGTTGCAACTTGGAAACTTTGAGGAAGCATACTCAATGATGAGTCTTGTGAATGACCCAACGTCTGCGCTTGAATGCCTCAGGCACTTGGTCCTTGGGCTTTGCAGTGGAAAGGACTGTACTTTGCTCCAATTGTTGCCTTTTGCCGGAGTTGTTTTGAAGGCTTTGCCTGGTGGAAAGTCTGCAAAGACTTGTATTGCAAAAGAGACAGTGAAGACATTGCTGGGGCATGCAGAGCTATCAAGTTTGAAATCGCACCCTCATCCTTACTACATCCTCAGTTCGTTCTTGCAACAGCGAAACCTGTTTGGGACGTCATGGATGGTGCTTGCAGCAAATGCTAGGCGAGCGAAGAGTGAATGGAAGCCTTCAATGGGTGTGAATGAGCTTGAAAACACCATCTCGTCCTTCAGCATGGCGAAATGCACTCTGCAGGCAAATAACGAAGAGGTAATTTCATTGGTAAGGCAGACTCGTGGACAGCTCACCAGAGAGGATCGTTCAAAACGGAGAAGGCTTTCGGTTGAGACGATTCTTCCATCACAGCTTAGTAGCAAGCTGCTTGACAGTCAGCCATGGGAGCATTGCATAAGAGTGGACTTTGCACTGACAACTGCCCTGCTGTCTTTGACGAAGCTTGGGACCGCTCCTCCTGCATCCACTGGAGACACCGCAGCATATGGTTTTCGGATGCTTCCTATCCTACTGTCGAAACGTTTGTACAAGGAAGCACTTGTGCTCTGTGCCGCTGGAATTCCCGTAGAGGAACAGGCTCAAGTCCTAGAGGAGATTTTCTCGTCCATTGCACATGATTTGAAACCTCACGATATACTATTACAAGAAGACCTAACCAGTTCATTCACGCATGAGCATTCTTCCACAGATTGGGCGGTTGATGCTTCTGCAGCAGCAGGCGAAGGGCAAAGCCGTCGCACCTTCCCTGCCGCCAATCCAATTTTGCAGAGAGCAAAGGAGACGGAGCATTACAGTTGGTTGAATGCCTGTCGCAAGGGTAGTTTCCTGATTGGGGTTCTTCTGTCTGAACGTCCTGACATGCCGGTGTCACACTGGCTTTCGTGGGCACTCAAGGGTGGTAGCCTGCCTGCACAGGAGTTTGCACTTCTCTTGCATTTTCACCTAAGACACAGAATGCACACAGAAGCTGCAGAGTGGGCGCTCGACTATCTCCAGTCACACAGAGGTGACCATCCTGTGCAGTGGTCGCCCTACGGATTGCTACAAATGCTTTTGAGTGGTTTAGAAGCAGAGAGCATGCATGGCAGCACGACAAAAGCTCATGTTCTGTTCCCACTCTTGGCAAGCCAGCTTTCCAACTGCATCGAAAAATCAAAAGTGAAGGGCTGATGTGCTCGCATTGCACCATTCCATTATTTGCTCCAGAGTTGTGAGCATCTGAATTGCAGTGTCTCCATTCACTTGCCTACACTGCGGTGTTGTAAGCACTGCTACAATCCAGGTTAAATAAAACTGTCGATCTTTCAGGATAAGCACATCTGTTCCCTAAGCCATCTTCGAAATGTTCAGGTTCCATGCTCGTAGAGAATAATGGTACGTTCTTCTATCATGTTCCTCCAAAAGAAGCAAGATCAGAAGTCAATGCCGTACCACTACCTTCTAGGCCCTAAGGTGTTTGCAGCGATGTGCAGTTCAGTCCCTTTTCAGTAGCAGAAAAAGGAAAGCAAGGTCTCTGAATATTAGGGCAAGTACTCTCGACGGCATACACATACCACAAAAAAATGCCAATTCAACAGCAGGCATGACAAAGTATTTTCACGTATCAATGAAAGGATCTTCTGCTGTTGCGGCCGGGCGTAGCCAGGGTAATGCGATTGCACACTGCTCACACTACCCTGTGCTGGGTTCTGGCCCCTTTCTTTGCTGCATGGCAAAAATGGTCACAAGATAGCTAGCGTACACTGCAGTGAAAAAAAGAAAAACTTCTATAGGAAGCCCAATAGCCCTGTTCATCTGCGGCACTACAGCACCTTCCACCGCTCTGTTCAGAACTATGTTGGCACGTGTCATGGCCAGTCCCTGGCACCAGCCAAAAACAGTTGCGCCCCATGCACTCCCCGCCACCCAAACTAGGTCTTTTGTTGCCAATGCACGCGGTAACATCAGAGCATTTCCTAACCATCCCAAAAATACTGTGGGTATTGCGATTCCCTCGACTGTCCACGGTTGTGCAAAGCTCTTGGCCACCTGCGCAACTGGCATCATCATAAAGAGCAAGGTTGCTGACCATGAGGAAATGGCTTCCCACCTGCTCTCCCAAATCCTCTTCTTCTTGTCAAGGTTTTCAGGCTTGTTTGTCTTTGACGTGTTAGTGTACTGGGTATCTTCCCACACCAGTGCCGCTGTCCAGGCCACGGTTGATGCAATGGCGATCAACCACGCGTCCATGGGGGCAACAGCAGCCCACACTTGTCCCAGGCTGAGGCATCCAACGAGTGCCAATGCGCGATCCCACCACTTCCATTGGGACCCTTCGTGGTTTTTGAGGATGCGCCACACTGCTGTTCCTGTGGCCACGAGGGCGAAGGTTCCAGCCAACGTGGCCATCCAAACTTCCAGATGTCCAGCCGCAGCAATTTGAGCGAGCAGTATGGATCCTGAGCACGTTCCGAAGGCTTGCACGCGCACTGCTGCCGCTTCTCCTCTCCTGGAAAAGTGATGCATCAAGATGGCGTTTCCCACAAGGCTGCAGGCCACACCCGGGACGGACAGTGCCTTCATTTCTTCCAGTGCACCTTGTTGCAGCATCCATGTGTGTCTTGCGATCTGTGGCATTTGCATGATGGCAAAGCATCCAGCGGAGAGATCCACCATCCTTCCCGTCCACATGTCCCATGGGTCTTGTTTCTCTTTCGTCTCTGCAGATGGATGAGATTCGGAGGAGCTGGCTTTCCCTTTGCCTGTCCCACGTGACATCTCCTTCCTTCGTCTCGCACGCGTGTGTCCTTCGTCTCCCACTTGTTTCTGCTTCGTCTTCCGACCGTGCCACAGCATCGGAGGATGCACGCACGTGCGCGTCTTCATGTTCCACTTGTCGCAACCACGAGCAAGACGACGCGTGTGGCGCTCGACACACGATAAGATCGTTTTCGTGTGGTTCCACGAACATCCGAACCACACATCGTTCCCATGGTTTTTTCTCTCTTGGGATGGAAGACATGAGAAATCCCACAAGCAGAGAAGACAAGACAAGCTTTGTCTTCCACCAAGGAAAAGCACGTGCTTGGGAGAAGAGATACAAGAGCAAATGGAAGAAACTACCACGTGAGGAAAGAAAAAAGGAGATAGAAATGAAAGAACGACGAGATGCATGCCCAGGAAACGCAATGGCGTTGCGATGTGGGACGCGAGCATCCAACACCAAAAGCAATCGGGAGTCTTCCTATCCTACCATGGGTTTCATGTCTTTCCATTGCTTCGTACCTACGTTTTCATTCATCGTTTTTCATACGTCTCACATGTGATATGCACACACTTGTGCCATACCTTCAAGGAAATTGTCACCTAAACAAACCATCCAAGCAGGCATTGTTTTCTTCTTGCACCAATTGAGAACCGTCCTTTAAAGTGCACGTACCTTGCTTTACGAACAACATATTCGAGCATACCACGAATGGTGCAAAAGGGAGTGAAGGACCGTGGAGATCCATGCGGACGAACGAAATGATGGAAGCAACAACACGGAGACCAAAGGCAACGGAATCGGTGTTGAGCCTTGTACCACGATTCGGGTGGAACGTCGTTGCTACATAGACTCGTTGCACGATGCCGTTGCACCGTGGGAACATTGCACGATTGTAACCTTGTACCGTTGCACCATGATACCCATGTATCGCAAAAGATAAGCAATGCACAAACCACACATGGAAACACGCGTACATGCGCTATGTGTCCTTTTCAAAAGTAGATAGCCATTTCCATGCATGCCATTGGATTGCCCCACACTTCCGAGCGGGGCATCGAACACGGTTAAAAGGAAGGATGGTACAATTCCTATCTTTTGGAGAAAATGGGAACCTGCAAAGGACATAAGACTTGGAGAAGACTGATTGGGGAAGGGAGATGTACACGCCTACCCAAGACAGAAAGAAACATCCACACAAACATAGAAAGGTGTAAGGGGGGTCCTCGGGCTCACGGCAAGAGGGTAGATGAAAGAATAGGCACGTCTGGTTTGTGGGGGTGCGGTGGAGTGCACTATGAGGCCAAAGTAAAATATGCCGCATCAGCCCCCTCTACAGGTTGAATTGTACCCTTGAACATCTCTAGGGGTAAGGGTACTTTCATGGGGCTTGCTCCAACGGATCAATGCTCGGCAAACCATTTTTCCTGTTGCTACTAAACCAGGTGGATGGTGGGAGTGCTCGGTGGACTTCCAGGGAAATGATGATCTTTAGAACAAATAATTCGGTTCCAATCCTGGCCTGGACCAGGAGAGAATGTTTTACCACCAGGCAAAGGCAAACCATGCCAGCATACTCTTGGTACTCAGAAACCATCCAGGATCACCGCACCAAGGAACTATGCAGGGGATCTGCTGGCGCCCAAGGGTAGGGTTGGAGTCTTTCGCACAAATCAATGTAAGCAATTGACACCTGGTTTCCAGTGTGGCAAAGAGGCACTCCCGCACCTCTGCAGACGACACAATCCATGGTATCCAAAAATGGCTAATACGCACTCCCTCCATGCAAGGCAGCGGCTTATTCCGTGAGGATAGCCCCAATGGAAGCCTTCTGTTTATTGGAGAGTTCGTTGGGGAAGTCCACCACGTACGTGACGTAAAGGTTCCCGAACTTGTTGCCGTGTTCGTAGACGGGCATCCCTTCGCCTTCGATGCGCACTTTTTGTCCGGGTTTCACGATGGATGCAGATTGGAGCCGTACCTCGTGTCCATCCAGGTGTTGTATGGTCTTATCAAAACCCACCAGCGCTTCTTTGAGTGTGATGTGTGCGGTGTACTGGAGATCGTCTCCTTTCCGTTTGAAGAGCGGATGCTTTTTCGCTCGGATCACGAATCGCAGCCCGCCCGGGTCTCCATCTACCACGTGTTCTCCTTGTTCGAAGAAGAGGATGTCTTGTCCATCTGCCATACCTGGGAGCACTTCTACGGTGAGGCTGTCTTGTTCACGTACCGGGACGACGTTGGGACATTGTTCGCATTGTTCGGTGGTGTATTGTTGGTACATCCCTGGTCCCATTTGTCGGGTGACCACTTTTTGTTTGCAGTTGCACTTTCGGGTTCCTTTTCCTGTTTGGTAGACGTCTTTGTCTCGATTGACTTGCATCGTTTTTCCGAGGTACAGGTCTTCTAGTGTGCATTCCAGTTCCACTTCCACATCGTCGCCAGTGGGGGTTTGTGGTTCTTCGGGTTGCCTACCGAATCCGAATCCGCCAAAGAAGGAGGAGAAGATGTCTTGTGCAGCACTTGGATCGTCTCCTTGTTGGTGTTGTTTCAATCCTTCTTCACCGTATCGATCGTAGATCTTCCTTTTTTCGGCGCTGGAAAGCACTTCGTACGCGTTGTTGATTTCCGCGAACTTCTTGTTGGCTTGTTCGTTCCCTGGGTTCTTGTCGGGATGGTATTGCAACGCCAGCTTGCGATACGCTTTCTTGATCTCGGCATCTGTGGCGGTCTTGCCCAATCCCAAGGTGCGGTAGTAATCCGTCCTGCACACGTCGCATCGTATCACCACGTCAGCTTCGATCCACGCACGTCCACGACCACGTCTTGTTGTCTTTGACGTGTTCCATCCCGTCTTCTTCCATCCCACTCGTGATCTTCACGATGCACGTGGCACGTGTGGGACGTGTCCCACGCCTTGGTGTACATTCGTTCCTTCCACGTTGTCTTCCACCGTCGCTCGCATGGTTGCACGCGTCGCACCTTCCGCTGGCTGCATGCACGTGGGTTTGGATCCAGATCGTCCACCACGCCCACGCGAGCACGAACAACCACGTGGACCAGCTGCTGTTGCGACGCATGGCGGATGGACGAGCGAGTGGGAACACACCCACGAAGAGAGAAGAGGTGAGTCGTCCATCCCCATGGCCACATCCCAAACCAATGCCATCCATCCATTGTCATGGAACACAACTCAAGGCACAACCCAAGGCACAATCCAAGGCACCAACACGCATCCGATAGAAAAAGCAACATGCGAGACGAAAGGAACAGGAGAAAGAAGAAGAGAGAGAAGAGGAAGATCCACGCAACCACCACGAATGGATGCGCGCGCGTTGGAGGAGCAAGTGCCGTTCTTGGGGAGATGTGGATGCGTCCACGATCCGTTGCGAAAGTGAAACAATGCCTCTTGCCACCTCCCGAACTTTCCTACTACGTACCGCTCCTCCATGAGTTCCATGCGCTCCCCTTCGCAACCTCGAATCGTTCCCTTGCTCCCTCTCCATCTCAATCCTATGCAATCGTCGACGCGAGTCTTTTCCAAACGATCCCACTCAAACGCTAGGTGGGCCTCGACCTATTTCCATCCATCCATCCATCCATCCATCCATCCATCCATCCATCCATTTCGCCTCTTGTTCGGGGCTCTTGCCCATAATTCAATGCACTTGTCTTGCATTCTTCGTCCCACCAACTCCTTCCGACGCAACTCTTGCCTCGCACTCCGTCGCCGAGGACGGCTCTCTTTCCAACGTTGGTCCTGCCACGAGTTATCCCTTCCCCTCCACTCCCTCATCCACACTCTTTCCATAGATTGCGATGCGACCTTGCTTGTACTTGCCGAATCCTCCTTTTCTCATAGACGCAAGCATCATCACTCGCTTTGCGTGCCCATTGCGTGCGATACGCCTGCCATTGACCATTCGCCTTGGATCCATCGCCCGTCCTTTCCCCTCTGTTCTTCCACCTTTGATGCCGTTGATATTGGTTGTACTCTCCGTATTTCTCTCTTTCCTTCCATGTGCCGTCAACGAGACTCGCATCTCATTCCGATTGTGTCTTCATCACGAGATTCCTCCTTTGCATTCACATGCTCCTTCTCGAAGGAATGGCGGCGGATTGATTCATAATAAGAAAGCGGGAAACGAAATCATCCCATGGCAATCTTGCTGCCGTGGGAAGTTCGACATCCAATCAAGGAGAACCGAAGCATATCCATCCATCCAAGTTTTCGTCGATGCACTTGGACGAGAACAAAATCCGACCAAGCAAATGGAATTTGTCCACCATCGATGCAAGATATGTGCAAAAGGAAGTGGACCGACCACATCTAATCGAAATTACAAATTTGCACGGAAGGGGAAAAGAATGATACGATGGAAAACATCGGAGTAGCAAGGACGAGGAGAAGTAATGAAGCGTATTGGACGATGAGAATAAATGCCCATAGGTGCATCCTTGGAAGGGACCCGATCCATCTCCTGTGCATTGCACCAAAGCAAGCGCATTGCACATCAAGAAGCACACCCCATCGAAAGATGCCCGATCCAAATACAGAACTAATCCTCCGTTGATGCTCTGGATGCAGATCAATGAGCCCCATCTAAAGTTTCTATGCGCGACCCTACGCATCATGGACTGTTTGAAAAGGTGACCCTTGCCCACCACCCATGCCAATGCTGCCAAGATGGCTACACATGGTAAGGACGAGTGCATTGCCATCCAACTTGGACCATGCCCGAAAAGACGCCGTGCAAAGCCTTTGAAATGCCTAGCTCGTGCAACCGACCGGGCATGCAAGCCCAGTGCACAGTGGTCCTACGTGCATACATGGTGCATTCTTCCATCCCACCACTTAGGTCTGGGATGACTCGTGCCGTCGACGGGAGAGCCGCGTCGTTCCAAAAAGCAAAGAATGTGGAGGACGAACAGGCACAGGAAAGGAAGGTGAGCACGTTTGAAGGGTCGCGTCGGTATTTTGCTTCTTGTCGAAATCATAGCACACGCGTGCAGGGCAGAGAGGCATGGCACAAGGATTTCCCACGAGCAGTTGTCTCCTTTACAGACCCAACATGGCCGAACGGCGAGGATAGATCACTTGATCAACGATGCCATACTCCATGGCTTCTTCTGGGGTGAAGTAGCGATCCCTCGTGAAATCTTTCGTGGTCTCTTCTTCTGTGCGGTTGGTGTTCTTGCCGACGACTTGCATCAAGTACCGTCTCACACGCAGGAGTTCCCTGGCTTCGTTCTCGATGTCGCTCGCTTGTCCTCTGGCCGCACCAGACGGCGAATGGAGCATGATTTTGGTGTGCGGCAAGCAGTATCGTTTCCCTTTGGCCCCGCTGGACAGCAGGAACCCACCCATGGCCAACGCACCACCGAAACCCACGGTGCCCACGTCGCTACGGCAGTGCTTCATGGTGTCGTGGATGGACAAGGACGGGACCACGTCGCCGCCAGGACAGTTGACGTACACGTTCATGTCTTTGTTGTTTTCCGAGTCCAAGTACAGCATGGTTCCTACGATTTGGTTCCCGAACTCTTCGTCGATGTTTTGTCCCAAGAAGATGATCCTTTCTCGATACAACACGTTCCATATGTCCACCCATTGGTATCCGCCTTCACCAGGCGTGCGATACGGCACCTTGGGCACGCCTTTCGAGGCCAATTTCGCATCTCACGCGTCAGCTGCGACGTCCATTGCACATCGTCGCGTAGTACGTGGACGTCCTTTGCGTTTCGTTCTCTTGTCTTCGTACGATCGTGACACGCGTCTTCCAGCTGGACGTACCGACGGCATGGGTTCGTACGGTTCGTATGCGTTGTGTTCGCGTCTTCGTCCTCTGCGCAGGCGTGCACGTCACGCGTGCGGCGTGCATCGGACGCACGTGCATGGCGTGTCTTTCGTCTGCGTGGTTGGCGACGTGTTCCGTCGATCCCGTGCACGTGACGGACGACCAGGCGACACGTCAGCGAATCGTTCGTCTTCCTCCGTGCATGGTTGTCGTTTCTGCATCCTATCGACGTGAGCACGGCTTGGCGTCGAACACGCGGTGTTGTTTCCTTCGCACGTGTCTGGTTCGTGTGGTTTTGGTCTTCGTTTCCATCTTCTTCTTCGGAGGGACAGGAAGGTGCGTGGTCACGTGCATCGTTCACGAACGTGTTCGTCTCCCTTCTGGTGCGTCTCCATCTGTTCTATCCTTGGCATCGCACGTGCGTTGTATCTTCTGCCATGCCTTGTGTTTCTTCGTGGTTGGATCCACGGTCGAATCGTGCTTCCATCTCTCTAGGTACGATCCGATGTGCATCCAGACGCATCGTTCCACGCTTCCTTCCGACACGTCGTCCACGCACCTTCGTCTTTTGTTCTTTTGTTTCGTTTCTTTCGTGGTCGGGAGGAAGGATGACGATGGCCAAGGTCGGACACGTGGTGGTGGTCGACGTGGGACCCTCCTCTTGGGATGATCCCCTCTCCCTCTCCCTCTCCCTCTCTCCCACGCACGAACACACACACACACACACAGAGAGAGAGAGAAGATACTCTCTCCAGGGTGGAGGGGGATTCCATACGGAGGGGGGGGGATCCATTCTTCACGGAATTTCGTCACCCCAGCGTCACCCCTGTCAAATCCCTCTCCAATCAAGTCCCGATCGAACCCGGTCATTCCCCGGTTTCATCGGGTCAATCGATCGACTGCGATCGGACACGAAATCCGGTCTGGGAGCCGTTCTTACAACTGAAACTGGCGAGGTCCCTGCGCACAGGGCTGCAGATCGAACCAAGGACGAACGCGACGACGGGACGAGGAGACGATCGCAC
>JBBULP010000144.1:0-12561 GCA_038048775.1 Picocystis salinarum | reverse complement strand
CCATCTGAGTGGGTTTGAAGGGCGGATCTCCCGGTCGGGAATTTCCCTTCCCTTCTTTTCGTCACCCTTTCGGGGTGATTTTCGGGACTCACCGGGTGAAACCGGGGTGACGAAAAGCCGGGAACCACGCGAATGCGGAGGAGGAGGAGGATGGGATGGAACGACGCGTTGTACGTCGATCCACGCGAGGATGTGGAAGGAAAGAATATGGAGGGGAGGGAAGATCAACACCAGGGTAGGAAGGCGAGGAAAGGGAGGAAGAAGAAGAACCGCAGGATGAGGACGGAAGAAGAGAAGCGGATGGACAAACTGGTCAAGTTGAAGGCCGTGGTGGAACAACTCAAAGCACATGGAATCGAACGTTTCGCGGGTGAACAAATCGCACGTCGTGCTGAACAAGGAAGGAGTCCATGGAACAAGGTGGTCGTGTACGGATTGGGACACGTCGGCACCTCCGACGTCGCCTTGCACCAACTCGCCATGGCCCTCCTCTTCCACGACATCCTGCGTAAGGCCCATCCGAACACGTGGGACGAACTCCTTTGCTACGATCCCGCCTTCGACGAATCCGATCGAAGGCTGTTGCAACAGGCAGAATGTCGCGTCATGGAACGGCCCGACGAATTCGAAGGGTACGAATCGGAACCCATCCTCTACTACATGCCGCACTGCGAAGGCCCCGTGTACGACATGGTGCTGCGTCGAAGGTGGAACTTGCTTGCGCTCGAAGACACCGCCATCCTTGGCAACAGCTTCCGCGCCTATCACGACGTGTGGAACGGGACCGGATGCAAACCCACGCATGCCAGCAAACCCACGGAAGTGCTGCGAATTGCAACCTACACGACAGAGATAGAAATCCCGGATCCCAACCATTTGGTGGTGGGAGCATTCAACAACACGAGCCTCATGACGTTTCCCATCCTCAGCCTCGAACCAGCCAAGGCGGAATTGGGACTGAGTTGAGGCCAGGGCAGACGCAAGCACATCCGCGGCACTCCAAACGAGCATCTGGAAGAGATCGAAACGCGAGTACCGCAGAAGACAACACCTTATATCCAACACGCAACGTGCACGAGAAGACGTGGCGGAACATACGAAACAACCCACCAGTTCATCGGATACGGCACTTGATTGTAAATAAATGTGCATTGAAATGGGCCAACCATGATGAGGCAATCTCCCCTTATTCCAGCCATGATCCAAGCCAAGCTGGCTGACCTGTAGGAAAAAATGTTCAAGCCACCGCCGTGCGTCCCAAATACTGCAGCAACTCTCGGGCGTGGCGTTCAGCAAAGCTGAGCAAGTACTCGTGGCTTTGCATTTCCAACAATCGGCTAATCGTCCTATCTTTGGTGAATCCTATGTTTGCGTCCACAAAAACTTCTCGATCTGCATCCGCCTTCTGTACCTTGAATTGGACGGGCGTGAGGATGTGACAAAAAAGCTCTTCAGGATCACCCTCTGCTGAGAGAAGCAACCGGATACGGTTCTCGTAAACAACATCTATGAACTGTATGAACCGATAAGCGGCGCTCTTGCTGGCAGCGGTGAAGATGGGAACATCATCGATCGCTATGGTTGAGAATCTATCGCACAGAGCGATGTAATCGGCTGCAGCAAGTGGCCGATCGCAAAGCTCTGCAAAAGTGAGGAATGCGGTCTCTCCGGACGCGCTCTCGACAGCCAGCTCCCTCGACTCCGTCACAGGAACCACCACTGGAATGCATGGCGTTCCTCCCACCAGGTCCTCAAACCTCTCCCTCAGTGCTTCCGATGCTCCAGGTCCGTGAAAATAGACGCCTCCTTGATTCTGGACCATTCTACGGTAGTCGGTGCGGCTTTGGATCTCGTGCACCTCGCACCTTCTCTTGAGGCTGGCGATGAAAGGCAGAAACAGGTCTCTCTGGAGCCCGCCCTCGTACAATTGGTCCGGGGCTCGGTTGGAGGTCGCCACCAGCACAAGCCCGTCTTCCCAAAGGCAGGTGAAGAGACGATTCAGAATCATGGCATCCGCCACGTCTGCGACCATGAATTCGTCCAGGCACAACACCGCCACCTCTTGGGCGACATCGTGGGCGACGGCAGCCACAGGATCGGCCACGTTTGGCTTGTCTCTGAGTCTTTTGTGTATGTTGAGCATGAAGTCGTGAAAGTGCGTTCTCTTGGCTCTCACCGGGATGGGCAACGCGTCCAGGAACATATCCATGACCATGGTTTTCCCGGTTCCCACTCCGCCATACAGATACACGCCTTTGACCTGTGGATACTTCTTCTTCTCTTCGGTATCCTGCAGGCTATCCATGACGTTTTTCCACCACGTCGTTTTGGTGTTGGTGGTGGTCGACACGGTGTCCACCACGGTGAGTCCGCTGTGCTTGGGTCCTGTTTTGTTATCCGACACTTTTTGATAGAGTTCTTGCAGTTTCCACAGGGCTTCTTCTTGTGCAGGATCGGCTCGACAGATCCCATCTTCCACTGCTTTTCGATACAGTCCCAAGGGTCCACCTCTCACTTGCATGGCCTCTTGTTTCATGCCTCGTTTCCCTCCCCACGTTCTCCTTGCGACGTTCCATGACCACGTCCACCTCCCATGCATGGTGGTCCCAAGTGCCGTTGAATGGCGCTGCAGTGGTTCGACGAACTCGTCCTCGTCCACTCCTCTCCCATGCGTTCGATCCGAGGACCCGAAAGGGAAACGATTCCCAATCGAAAAGAAACGATGCTCCGATCGATCGGATGTAGAAGGTCCCTTTGGAAATCCCATCTCGCACGTGTCGGGGGAATCGACGATCGATCCGAAGAAGAAGTAGAAGAAACTCCGATACGAATGCCGAGGTGCGACTTGGGACAGGGTCGCGACCCTGCACGGCCGCATCGTCCGTCCACACCAAGTCGCGTGCGAAAACAAGCATGCGAACGACGTGGAGACGGATGGAGAGCGTTGGCGAGGAAGTAAGGCGACACCGGGAGACGTAGAGACCAACGGGACGTATCACCCGAGATGTGCGTCGTCCGCATGCCAATCACGTCGGAGACGCATCCATCCGCACCGGTGCACGCCAATTGCATACGACGGCACGTCGGAAGGTTCCTTCCAATCGACCGCATACGTCGGGATGTGCGACGTCCGAGGGTACGGTTTTTCGTCTCTCGACCTTCGCCGAGGACATCGTCGTGCATGCGCGTCGTCCTCGTGCACGGACGTCGCCACCGTCGGATCTGGGACGAGGACATCCACCGCCAAGAATGGTATCGATGCATCGTGGCGTAGATCGTCTCTGACGGCGCAGCTTGGCACCGATCCGACGAAAGTGCGTGGATGGGACGGCAGCACGTCGTGGCATGTGTCGTTGCACGTCCATGGTCGTGGGGGTGGTTCAACACGCATTCGTCGTCCACCATCCCATCACTCTGGATTCGCCTTACGTGAACGGATCCACCACGATGACGTGAAGATCGAGTGGGATTTTTACCCCTCATTCTGGAGATCTCTTTCGATCGGTGGACGAAAACGTGTTCCTGTCGTCGTTCGTTGCCGTGGGGTTGGATGACGAATCGTGCGGACGTGTCATCCCTTTCCAGACCCCAGGGTCGTCGTTGGATGCGATCGCTGTCCCCGCCGCCACCCGCCTCCATCACAAACGACATCACAACGGTGTGAACACGGTGGCCAGGGATGGCGGCGGGGAGGGGATCGAGACGCCCCGATCGTCCGATCGATCGATCCAGGCTGTCGAAAGGAGCAGCACCACGGTATGGAAATCCGACCCCGTGTCGTCCCACCGACCCCAGGCTGTCCAGGGGACGAAACCCACACTCGAAGGAAACGGTGCTTGTGACTCGTGCCCGGTCTCGTCATCGGTGACGGTCGATCGATCCAAGAAGACATCCGCGCGAAAGACGACACGCCGGCGTGTTGGACGCTGCACGGCACCGGCAGAATTGCTTGGGAAAGAGACGCACGTAGGACACACGCAGTGGAAGAAACTGTCGAAAAAAACAGATGGATTCGAATTGGAGCACCTGGGGAATGTCCTTGGATCTGAACCTCGGCGAACCCACCGTGGCCGAAGTTGCGATGAATCTGCTTCGAGTGCAACGAAAGGTGGACGGTCTGGTGGAAGAAGTGAAGGAACTGAGGACGGAAATGCAGAGATGGATCAACAAACACGAAGGAGTGCTCTTGTGGACAGGCACGGGACAAGAAGTACCAACAACAAGATCAAACTCATACACGTATTGGAGTCCGTCAGAAGAAGCACGACTCTTAGATGCACATCGGAAACACAGCGGCAACTGGGGAAAGGTATGCGAAGCTTTGCGCGACACGGGAAAATCCAAGTCTCAGATGCGTTCCAAGTATTCCCGCATGACCAAGAAAAGAACCAGATCCAGGCAAGATTCGCCCTCCGAGGGAACGTCTTGATCGGTCAGGTGTGCCTCTTTCCAACGTATCCGAGAGAAAAATATCGCAAGGATGCAGGTCCCAATCATCCGAGCAACCCAGCAATATGCACGATGCCAATCAGGGACAGAGAATAAAAAGGCCCGTGCCACTCTTTACAAAAAGAAACCTACCGTGCAAGCCTGGCATATTAAAGATAAAGCTGTATCAGTTCGTCCGACACCGCAGATGGAGTGAGAATTCCTAAATCTGTAATGAGGAGTGTGAGGTACTCTGGTGGCGTATAATCCCTGGATGGATTCACAATCTTCACATGCGGTGGCAGGAGGGGTCCAAAATCTACCGGTTTGGACTCCATTTGCAGATCTCTTTGATTGAGGGGATATAGCCTTGCAAATTTGTATGACTCTGCAGCCACATAAACATGCTTTTTGAGGGCATGGGCTGCCAGTGCAATCTGATATGTCCCTAGTTTATTGATGATGCCTCCACTTTCTACCACACCCTCCGCTCCAACCAGCACCATGCTGCATCGTTCCATCATGAATGCTGCCGCGCTATCCAAGATCACCGTCACTGGCACGGACAGATCTTTCAAAGCCCTAGCGGTGGATATCCCCGTTCCATCCGGCCTACCTTCTGTACAATAGACGGTAAAGTTGATGCCCCTATCGGCGGCTCTTTTGAGGAGCAATACCACGACTCGAGAATATCCATGCACCAGTATGGTGCATCCGTCTGAGATCAACTTTTGGGCCAGATGAGCAATTTTTTCTCTTGCTTGGAGGGAGGTGACGGCGAAGGCCTCGCTCCTTTCGATGAGCCTTGTTTTGGCGGTCCCAAGATCCTTGGATTCGAGGAAGGAGGTTCGAGTGACGTAGCACATGAAGAGTTCGCATCCGGCTCGTAGGGAGATGGCGGTTGCGTTGCAATTTTTGAGTGCTTGTGCGGCTTCGGACAGCTCTTTTTCGAGTCCCATGATGGTTTGCGCTTGGCTCCTTCTCACCACTGAGGCGAGTGCACGTATGGCGGCCACGGCGACGGCCATGTCTTGATCTTTGGCCAGCAGTTCCAAGAACTCTGCCACCACGTCGAGCATGGTTTCTCCCTGGCGTTCTGCAGGTTTCCATCGGTCGTTTTGTTCTCCTGGGTCAGCTGGCCGACGTACTCTTCGACGTTTCTTCGTTCGTGTGATTCGTGTTGCGTACCGCTTCGATTGGGAAACGTCGACGTTCCCGTCCTTCCCACTCTCGGCGACACGGACGTGGACATGTTCGTTGTCTTCGATTCCTCCTGCACGTCTGGTGACGTGGGATCCGAATCCCAACGCTCGTGGGTTGGATGGTTTCACTCACTTGGGATGAATCGATCGGTCTCGTCGTCTTCGCTTGTTTCTTCTTCCACTGGATCCGTCGTTCCGACCCTGGAGAGAAGAAACTCTCCAAGGGGATGGAGGGCCATTCGGAGGTTGACGAAGACAACCGAACACCACGACACGTGCCACCGTGGATCGCCAACCACCAAAGACGCCACCGGTGCACGGGAAAGCACGCGCACGTCCGCCGTTCGAAGGGTCGAAACGAAGGAAACGAGATGGAACGAAGGTGGACGAAAACATGGAAGGGATGTACCACGAGAAAGAAGAAATACGTCCCTAGGAGAACGATCCCAACCAACCAAACACGATACGAAACAACCAAAGCCATCCATACCCAAGTGGACGTCGAAACAAGCACGTGGACGAACACCTACGTGCTGCCAGAAGGATCCAAAATGACGTGCCAAGTCATCGGACAACAAGGAGGAAAAACCATCCAACTGCGCACCAATTATCCGGGGAAGCTCCTCCTCCATTGGGGAGTGCAAGGAGGAAACAAAAACAAAAAACAAACAGGATGGTGGCTGCCCAGCGAACACGCGTGGCCAGAAGACACATGCAGGTACAAGAAAAGAGCGCTGCAAACCCCCTGGAAGAAAGAGGGAGACGAACTCGCGCTGGACATCCAACTCCACGGAGAAAACATGGGCGATGCTTTGGTCTTCGTGCTCAAGGATCCCCAAAAAAACAAGTGGTACGACAACCGATCGGAAAACTTTCGCATCGCCCTGGTGGAAGAGGACTCCCAGGACCTCCAAGAGACTGGCGGAGCAGTTGAAGCACCTCAAGAGGCCACGTGCGACGTGCCAGAAGATCTTGCCGGGGTATGGGCCTACCTCATGTGGTCCAATGCGGGGTCCCCCGAAAGAAGCTTCGAAGAAGCCAACCTGGAGTACAAAAACGCTGTGGAAGAACTGCAGCAGCTCCTGGCAAAAGGGTACACCATCGAAGAACTTTATGCGGCGTCAAGAGGAGACAAGACCATTCCCGGAAGCAGCATCGCAACGCAAGAGTTGAGAGGGACGGAAGCAACTCCCTCCCAGTCCCTGGAAGAAGAAGCAATACCCACGGAGCTGGTGGGGATCCAAGCATACATCCTCTGGGAGCAGGCCGGGAAGCCAGACGGAGCAGATTTCACCGACGCAGCAACCGCCGAACTTTCCCAGAAGCTGCAGTCGGGAATGACCCTGCAAGAGGTCGAGAGGTCGTTGAAGGAGCCAGCTCCATTGGAACCCGAGCCTTCCCAGGAGGGAAGGCAAGAGGAGCTGCCTACTACCACGAGTATTGAGGAAGAAAGGGCCTCCTCTGGTTCGGCAGACGAGGCGACGAAGTCGGAGGCAGGAGCACCTCCGCAGAAACCGGCGTCCGAGCCCGGCGAATCGCCTCTCCCGCCCTCCCTGGGCGGCACGCAGAACTTGGACATGCGTGAGCTCATCAGGAAACCGAATCAGGCTCCGAAATCCCTTGTCCCTGAATCTGCCAAGAAAAAGTCCCCACTCGAACCTTACGTCGCCGAAGCGGCTGCCAATCCAGCTTGCCAATGGCGACGCCTCTTTAACCTAGGGGACAAGGCATCTTTGTTTGTGGCTGCTTTTGTGCAAGAAGACGGGTCCACAAGAGTGGACATGTATTCGGACTGCAACGTTGACCTCGTTGCACATTGGGGAGTTTCCAGGGATAAACGGCGTATGTGGGAGCTTCCGCCTCTGGCCATCGCCCCACCTGGAACAGCAACCGTCAATGACATTGCAATGGAAACAGACTTTGTTCCGACCAAGGGAAAGTACGAAATTGGCGGGAAGCTTGTGCCCACGCAGACCTGCTCATTTACACTCCCGGCCAAGCACGATATAGCGGGGCTGATCTGGGCACTGCGATCCAAGGACGAGACCCGCTGGTGGAAAGATGGAGACTCCAATTTCCGAGCTCCTGTGCCTGGAGGGGTGCTTGATGTCTCTTCCGTCTCCGACGATGCCATGGTGCAAGTTATAGCCGATGCAGAAAACAGTGGAGCATGGACCCTCATGCACCGTTACAACCGAGTGTCCGATCTTCTGGACGACGTCATGTCTGGCCAATACGGTAAAGATTGGGAGGATCCGATGGCCAAGCTTTTTGTGTGGCTGAGGTTTTCGTCCACCCGGCAGCTTACTTGGCAGCGCAACTACAACACGCAACCGCGGATCCTATCGGCTGCCCAAGAAAGGCTCACCCATAAAGTTGTGGAGGCGTATGAAAGATCTACTGGAGAGGCCAAAGAATGGGCACATCAAATGCTGGCCTGCGTTGGAAGGGGCGGGGAGGGCCAGAAAGTCCGGGATGACATTCTACGCATCGTGCACAAGCATCATATTCCCGAACTCAAAGGAACCTGGATGGAGGAATGGCATCAGAAGTTGCACAACAACACAACCCCTGATGACGTAGCCATCTGCGAAGCCTACATTGCATTTTTGGACGAGAACGGGGACAACGCCACCTACTGGCGCGTGCTATCAGACATGGGAGTTTCCAGGGAACGGTTGGAGTCCTTCGAGCGCCCGATACGGTGTGAGCCGGAAGACTTCCCAGAGAAGCGGACCGAGCTCATCAGTGACTTTCGGGAATATCTGTCAGTGCTGAAAGCAGTCCACAGTGCAGCCGATCTGACCCACTCCGTTTCCGCGGCTGGCAACATGCTGTCAGATGAACTAAAAGGTCTGCTGGGTTACGTCCTGGCCAACAGAGAAAGTGCAGACGTGCACCATCTTCTGGAAGCTTCCGTGAACGCAAGGACAGCGGTGCACACTATGATGGAGGGGAACCGCGATCTCATGTATTTGGACTTGGCCCTGGAAGGCTTGGTCCGGAGCTTAGCTGAGAGGGGCGCAGGTGATCAAAGGTACAGCAGCGAACTTCTCGGGCCACTGGTCCAAAACTTGTGTCTCAGTGTTGCAAACAATGAAGAGTTTGTGTATTGCCTCATGTCATGGAAGGGTCTTCCAGATTCCGTTTTTACAGATTGTCCTTCTCAGGAGGATGCCCTGAAAGCCATGGCAGTCGTGGATCGGTTGAGAAGGGCTCTGGCCAATCTCTCTGAGGCCATCACTCAACGCGTCCAACCTGCAGCTGAGAGCTTAGGCAGAGCGTTTGGCGTAGAAGAATGGAATATCCAACTCTTTGCCGAGGAAACCATACGTGGGGGCAGTGCTTTTGCTGTTTCCCTCGTCTTGACGCAAATCGAGACCACGCTCAGGAACGCTGCCAAACTGTCAGCATGGCAAGTGATCAGCCCATCCCATGTGCTTGGAGTCATCGAGGTCGTGCCGAACCTGCAAACTGTGCAAGAGAAGGTCTACGAAACCCCTACCATCCTCATTTCAGAGGACGTAACAGGAGAAGAAGAGGTGCCTGAAGGGGTAGTAGGCGTAGTGACACCATCAGCACCAGATGTTCTTAGTCATGTTGCTGTTCGCGCCCGAAATATGAAGGTCTTTCTTGCGACCTGCTATGAGCGTTCCCCAATAGACCAGCTCGCTAGCCTTCAGGGAGAGGGTATTTCAATTCAATCCACTGCATCTGGAGAGGTGACGTACCACGAAGTGAGCATGGACGAGTTGATGGCCGGTAAATCTGGCAGCAGTTCTGTCTCCAACGGGGACTTCGGGGCCTTGGAGGTGCCAAGCTGGTGTGGTGAGTACACTCTTCTGATGGATGACTTTGCTCCAGGAAAAGTTGGTGCGAAATCAAAAAATCTGGCATCTTTGCGCGGTAAGCTCCCTGAACAGATCAATCTACCACCTTCTGTGACTCTTCCCTTCGGGACTTTTGAAACGGTCCTGGATCATCCAGACAACAAGGGTGTCAAGGGAGATCTTGAACTTCTATTAGAGAAGGTAAGCCGTGCACCAATTGAGACGCTTGCTGCGTGCCGCTCAACTGCATTGCGCGTGTCTATTCCCGAGGAAGTCAAGTCTGCATTAGCTGCTGGCATGAAGAGGGCGGGTCTCCAATGGCCAGGTGACAGGGAAAGATGGGAAGAAGCCTTCGTTGCATTGAAGAAAGTTTGGGCATCAAAGTACAATGACCGTGCTTACTTCAGTATGAAAAAAGTGGGCTTGAAGATCAGTGATCTGCGAATGGCAGTGCTGGTACAACGGGTTGTGCCTGCCAAGTATGCTTTCGTAATTCACACACGCAACCCATCCACAGGGAACGACAAGGAAATCTATGCTGAGATTGTGTGTGGCCTTGGGGAAACATTGGTCGGCAACTACCCAGGTCGGCCCCTGGCATTTGTAGCAAGAAAAGATGATCTCCATCAGATATTGATTGAGAGCTATCCCTCCAAAAGTTTGGGACTCTTCTGCCCAGAGAGCCTCATATTTCGATCGGATTCCAATGGTGAAGATCTTGATGGATATGCTGGGGCTGGTCTGTACGACTCCGTTACAATGGACAGAACAGTTGAAAACCAGGTAGACTATTCGGTGGAACCCTTGGTGACAGATGAAAAGTTCATGTATGACCTTTGCTTCAGAATTGCATCTGTTGGGAAGGCCATTGAAGATGCACTGGGTACTGCCCAAGACGTTGAAGGCGCTGTGGAGAGCAATGGCGAAATCACGGTTGTGCAGACAAGACCCCAGGTGTAGATAAGAATAGTTTTGGCTGGTTACAAAAAACAGAATATCCTTGATGTTGAATATCCTCGTTGACAATGGACTGTACATTAACTCCACTTCGTCCAATGATGGCATTTCCTCAATGCTATCCCTTCAAATGTTGTAATTGCAATGCATCAATTCAGAAAGGAATCTCTTGTCCATCCCAAGCAAAAAATTTCCCCGTGTCCTCTTGCGATGCGGCATCAATGATTTGGAGTAGCTGCCGCACTCCTCTTTCTCTTGTGAACAGTTTCGACTGATCCATATTCTTCTGAAACGGCTTGGACAAGTCAGTGTCGCAAGTGCCAGGGTGTAGGCATATGAACGTCACTGGAGTCTTCTTCCTCCCATACTCGATGGACATGCATTTGTTGAACATGTTGAGGGCCGATTTTGATGCCCTGTAGCTATACCAGCCACCAATATGATTGTCCGAGATACTACTTACTCGAGCGCTCATGTTGGCCACGATAGGTGTCCGTCCACCTTGACTGAGAGCATGTTTCGAAGCTTCGAGGAGTGCTGGCATAAACTCCTTTGCAACCAAGGTAGGACCCATCGCATTGATTTGATAATTGAGCATCATATACTTCTCTTGTATCCGAGTAAGGGAGGTTTCGGGCAGACCCGTCACTCCAGGCAAGTGGAGAATTCCTGCCACATTGATGAGCGTGTCCACTTTGGCGTACTTCTCTCGAACGTGTTTTGCAGCAGCCTTGATAGTATCATCTTGCGTCACGTCCAATTTGACGACGTCCAGTCTTTCTGGAAACTTCTCTTGCAGGCTATGGAGGGCGTCCGCTCCGTCTGGATTGCGGCAGGTAGCCACAACTTGCAGTTTCGGACGTTCCAACAACTGCGACACGTACTCCAATCCCAATCCCCTGCCCGCACCTTGCACGACTGCCACGCCTTGATCTCTTTGGCTTGCCTGCTGTGCTGCGGTTTGCATGCACCTTGCAGTGCGCGCGGCGGCATGGACCATGCGTCGTGCCGCCATCGTCGTCGTCATGTTGGACGTACGTGTGTCGTCGGACCTGTGCCACGTGGGCATCCCATGGAACGAACCTAAGCCACAAAGGCATCGTTCATCGAACCACCCGAAAGAGAGCACCCGAAGCACGGAGTTTCTTCTCAACGAGAGGAATGGTGTGGGGTGTGCGACGTGGACCTGGCCACCCACCTCGGTGGAACGACAAACGTGCAAAGAGATGTTCGATCGACGATGCCAAGGAAGAATCGAGGCAGCCAATCAGGCTTCATGGACCGTACGCAGAACACGAAAGCCTTTTGCTTCGTACCATGGCAAGCCCATCGACTATCGAGCTTAAAACCACTTGTCGAAACCGCCGTGGCGACTCCAATGAGGGGAAGTGACAATCTTGCACACAACTGCCTAATCGGTGAGAATGATGAAGGGTTGACCTCCTTGATCCCTTTCAATCAATGGGCACCTTGGTCCCGAACGAGTACCATCAAATTCCGGTGCCCGATTAGGGATCGCGGGTGGTTTAGAGAACGTCCTCCAAAGGTCGTCGAATGTCCCGTTAAGGACAAATCTTACTAGTACTAGCAGATTGTAGCCTTACAAGTGGCGCACCTTTCCGATTCAAAGTAAATCTTCGATTCCGCGGGGTCGATAGCGAGGGGAGCATTGATTGGAACCCGAGAATTGGTGTTGTTAGAGAAGCGACCTCTTCGAGGCGAGGAGGGTTGCTAAAGTTTTTCACTAAATGGGTGGGGTGCTAGAAATGTGTTGTGGAATTACGCAAATGCAAAACACGGCATTGCTTGTGCCGACTGCACGCACGGTGTCAAGAACCACTTGCAACCTACCATTCCGTTCAGCTACACATGTAACGGCCATCAAGGCCTCCTAGGGTCCCTATGAGACCCTGACTTGAAGGGACTGGACTATCGAGAACTATTGATACGTTGCACATGAGTGTGCTTGCAGTCCTTGTGGTATTGCATGACATCGTAGTTAAAGGTTAAGAGCCTCGTAAGCTTCGATTCCAAGAAAAGACGAAGAGCTAGAGGTAATGGCTGCCCAATCCGCCATTGAAAACCTCGATAGGGACGGGGTGCCGGAACTCAACCCCACAAATTGGCCATCATGGTCATTCAAG
>JBBULP010000143.1:0-15848 GCA_038048775.1 Picocystis salinarum | reverse complement strand
ATCCATCCATCTCAATGCCATCCATGCATACCTATGCCATCCATCTCAATGCCATCCATCTCAATGCCATCCATCCATCTCAATGCCATCCATGCATACCTATGCCATCCATCTCAATGCCATCCATGCATACCTATGTCATCCATCTCAATGCCATCCATCTCAATGCCATCCATTTCCATGCCATCCATGGTAGAAACGGAAGGAGGAACGACACATGGACGCTCCACGTGGACCAACATCCACCACGTCCATCCTTGCTCGTCGCGTGGCATCCACCACGATGCAAACGAACGAACCGGCAAGATCCACGTGACGACGCACCATGGAAGACAACACACGTACACGTAGCGAGGAGGGAGAAGAAAGTGGAAGAACGAAAAGGAATGGCGTCGTTGGCCGTGCTTTACGTGCGTCGTGGGATCTTCGACACGCGTCCTGCAGCTTGCCGAGAAGGCGTCGTGCGCTTGGCCACGCCAGTCGATGGTGCAGAAGCCATGGAACGCGTGGCACGTGTGGTGGACACGCGAGACGCACGACCGGCGGAGACGGCGTGGCTGCCGCCGTCCGAACCGTCGCCATGCGTCGTGGCTTCCTGAATGGACTTCAAGTTGCGCTTGGCACCGCCACCACGACGACCCAACTCGCACGAGTTGACGTGCGATGCGAAACGTGCGCTGCACACGCTCTCGTCCGTGGACTCGTCCTCCGGAGAAAGGTTCACAAACATCAACGTCTTCCCATCTCCACTCAAACAAGGCGATAGCAGATGAGTGAGCTTGCTGTTGCGGAATGGAACGTGCTTCTGACCCGTGCTGATCGCCGTGAACACGTCCGACAAGCAACTCAAGCTCTTGTTGATGGCACACGCTTCCTTCAAACGCGCGCCTTCAGCGCCAGACTTGGACACCCGCTCGCTACCTGCCAAATCCACCAAGATCAAACAACCATCCAACTGCTGACCTGCCGCTTCGTGGGTCCCTACAATGTACAGCATGAAGAGTGCGTGGCTGCGGCTGCTGGTGGCATTGATCTGCGTAGACTCGACGGAACGAGTCGCTGAAGCACGGCGGACCAGGTCGTCCGCATCGTCCACGGAAGCAACCGACTGGCGAATCACGCCCGAAACCATCGGGCATCCTGTTCCATAGACGTTGGGCACAATCGAATGCTTCTCGTCGAATCCACTCCCAGGGTTCAACAAGTCACGAATGACCTCGTTGTATATCTCGACGTAAGACGCTTCCATGGTGAAACTCCAACCCTTGGCCCCAAGCCTTTGGGATTCGTTCACGACCTTCTCTACCGCACGTGGAATGATGCCTCTCTGCTCCCCATAAGATTGACCAAGCATGGTGTGGGTCTTCCCGCTGCCCGTCTGACCATAACTGAACAGGCAGACTTTGTATCCATCCAACGCGCTTTGCACAAGACCGCTGACCTCGTCAAACACATCTGCCTGAGAAGACTGGGGACCAAACACGCGATCGAAGCTAAATGCATGGCGCTTGGCAGAGCCATCAATCTGCAGACCCTGACCATCTGGAAGGCATGAAATGCTCGAAGAACAACTGGACAACGAGTTGGACCCAGGAGGACGTATTCTAGCAAATACACGCACATTCCCACGGAGTTCCTGAATGTGATTGTGCAGCCGTCTACGTTCAGCTTCAGCCTCGAGGAGCTGGTCCCGTAGGCTTTTTATTTCTTCCTCCGCCGTGCAGTAAGAGCCCTTCAAAGAGGCAAGTGCCGTGTTAGCTCTCTCCGTCTCGGACTTAGCCACTTCTGCAGCGTGAGAAAGCTGCTGAAGCTTCTCAAGGATACGGTTCTCCGAAGATTTGCTTGCTTCATGCAACGTGTTCAGTTCAGACTGGAGGGTCGCAGCATGCCTCCTGTTCTCCTCTGCGGCATCCTGGGCATTCTTGATCTCTTGATGCAAAGCATTTGCCTCAGCCCTTGCAGCTGTGGCGGCTGAATTTGCGGCTATCCTGAGACGGCTTACTTCTTCTTTCTCTGAAGAGAGGGCCGCAAGCAGGCCCCTAATCCTGTCGTCCAAGGCGTTCCTCTCGGCTGCCAGCGCTTCTTTCTCTTCAAGCAAGGCTTGTGCTTCCTCATCTGACTTCTTCTCCAAGTTTTCGATACGCTCATGAAGCTCAGCAATTGCTGCATCCTTTTCATTGAGCTGTGATGCAACAGATTTGTTTTCCTCTTCTATGGCTCGTTTCTCTTCCTCAAACTTTGAAAGCAGCGTGTCTATCTCAAGTCTATGCTCTTGCTCTTTAGATGAAAGCGCAGTCTCTGATTGCTCCAGTTTCATTGCCATTGTTCTCTCGATTTCTGCACTTGCCTCTTGCACCCTGAGAAGCTCTTCCTTGAGTGATGTGACCCTGTTCCCAAAGTCCCCTTCCAGGGAGGCCTGCTTTGCAACAAGTTCAGCCTTTTCCTGTTCAAAAACTGCTCGCACTTCTTCCATCTGTGCTTCAATATCAAGCTTGGCCTTTTCGCCTGCTTCAATTGCATCCTCAAGCTCAGATTCCAAATCAGATCTTGTTTTCTCCAAGGTTTGCTTCAACTCGCTAATCTGTGCCTCAAGTTCATGCTTCCTGGTTTCATAATGTTGACGCTCCTCATCCAATGTGGATTTCAAGGCACTCTCTTCTTCCCTAGCCTCTTGTTGCACAGAAGCCAGCCTATCCTGAAGGTCCTGTATGGACTTGTCTTTCTCCGTAATCGAGGCCTCCAGTTCTTGTCGGAGTGCATTGTACTTCTCTTCAGCCAACTCTAATGCTTTGCCTGAGTCGCCCTTCAGCACTTCAATTTCAGCCTTCAGCTGTTCATCGATCTGGCGACTAGCATCCAATGCATACTGTAGATCTGCATCAAGAGCACTGATCTGGGCATCTTTTTCTTCGATTTCCTTAAGGTGCTTCTCTTCCAGATCCTGCTTATCAAAGGCAAACTCATTCGTCTTCTGTTCAAGCAACGCCTCAAGCGCAGAAACCTGGTCGTCTCTTGCTTGTGCCAATTGGGAAAGTCTAGCCTCATAATCTTGCTCCTGATTTTGGAGACTGACTTGAAGAGTATCAATGCTGGAACGAAGTTTGCACTCCTCTGCGGTTGCAGACGACTGCAGACGTTCAAGCGAATCTTCGAGACTGGCTATCTTTCTTCGCAAATCGGCTTCACGTTCTTCTGATGACCCCTGAAGAGATGCAATTTCTGTTCGTAATTCTTTCTCCAAGGTTGCAGAAGCTTGTGCCGTCTCATCCAGCACTTGCTGGAGCATCTCTCTCTCATGTGTGCTCGACTCACGCAAATGTTGAAGCTCAAAAGTATGATCCTTTGTGGCCTGCGAGAGTGCCTCCTCTGCATGCGCCAGTTCTTTCTTCAAGTCATCGATCTGGTGTTCGAAGTATTCCTTCTGCTCCTGTTTGTGACTGGAAAGTGCTTCAATGCGATCTTCATACTGCCCCTTGGCCTCCTCAAAGTTGCTCTTCGTGGATGCTAGTTGATCCTCGAACCACGACTTTGTATCTTGTCCTTGGAGTTGCAGGTCACGAATCTGTTCCTGGAGAGCATTCTTGCTTTCTTCTGCTTGGGCCTTTGCTTCATCTAACTGGCGGGTCAGCAAAGCACAATCCGCTTCAAGCTGGGAACATTTTGCCTCGAGTGCAGCTTTTTCAGCAGCTTTGGATTCAATGTTATCGAACGCAGAGGTAATGGATTCTTGCGAGTTTTTAAGAGCATCCTTCAGCGCAGCTGCTTCTGCCTCAAGTGCAGCCTTGGCACTGAGCAGTTGATTCTGCTCTTGCTCGAAACGCTCCACAGTGGATTGTTGCAATGATTGGTGATGTACATGCTGAACACGAAGGGCCTCTTCAAGATGCTGGTCAGCCATCTTCTGGTTCTCTTCCATTTCTGAGAGGAGCTCTTCTTCTCTCTCCTTTGCATCCGATCGAGCTTGCGAAAGCCTTTGCTCCAGGTCATCAATTGCAGCTTTGTGATTCTTCTGAACCTCAGCAAGAGATGCTTCCAGCTCTTTCACTGCATCAACCTTGACAGCCAGCTCTTCATTCAGTTCTGATACCTTCTCTTCCAAGCTGGAAATGGATGATCTCTGTTCTTCAAGAACAGTTTCCAACTCGACAGTTTGACTCTTTGCCGCCTCAAGTTGTGCACGAAGAGAATGCTCAATATCCGATGCACCTGCCCTGGCACTTTCCAGTTCCCTTCTGGTGTTGTGCTCCTTCTCTGCAACAGATTCGAGCTCTGACACTGTTGCTTCTAATTTACTCTTCAGCAACTCCATGTCTGACTCGGCTGCATCGATTTCTGATTTCAATCTTTCTTCCATACTCTTGTATTCGCTGCGAAGACCTTTGATCTCCTCCTCCGTTTTGCACCTGGCATCCTCAAAGTCCTGATCTTTCTCCTGCACTGTCCTTTCTAGGGAATGGATACGTTCTGCAGCTTCTTCGGCTTGCTTTGAAAGCTTTTGCTCCAATTCTGCGATGCTTGCATTGGAATTTTGGCGTGCTTCCTCCAATTCAAGGCCAGTACGCTCCAGCGTCTCTTCAAGCTCTTGAATTTGCTCTTGCAGGCCTGCAATGGCTTGGTCTTTCTCGGCTGTCAGTTCTTCAAGCTCTTGCCTTAAAGCTGCGACTGCAGAGTGACTCTCCTTCTCTTGCTTGGCAAGCCTGGCGTTCAAATCATCGGCATGTAGTTTGGATGCTTCTTTCTCGTCTTCAAGTTCTCCGACAAGTTCTGACTCTTTCTCGTGTGCCATCCGCTTGACATCCTCCAAAGAGTTGAGAAGAGCTGAAATTTCCTCATCTTTCGAGAGTTCCAGTTCTTGCAATTGCTTGTGAAGCGCATCTTGTGCTTTTTTGCTGTTGATTGCTGTCTCTTGCAAAGCATGTTGGAGCTCTGCTTCGCGCTCTCCTGAAACTGCCACTTGAGCACTGTACTTATCCTGCAGAAGCTCGAGTTGACCTTCAAGCTCTGCAACCTTTACATGGGTGGCGTGTTTTGTTTCCTCCAGTTCCTTCTCGAGGGAACTGCGCTTGGACTCCCACTGGGAGATGGTTTCATCAAGCTCTGCACGCAGGTGGCTCTCCGTTTTGCCGGCTTCTGCTTTCACATGCTCCAACGCTTCTTCCAGAGTGTTGACTTTGGCTTGGGATTCTTCGACCAGGTGTGTCAGATCTGTTTTTTCTTTCTCGTGGCACTGATTCAGCGACTCTATTTCTGCTCTGGAATGCTGCTCAAACGCGGCAAACTCTTCCTTCAGTGCATTCAGCTGTTCAAGGGCTTCTCCATGTGAGTGCTCGAATGCTGCTGCTTTGGCCCTTGCATCCTCGGCTTCTGCTGCAACGAGTTTCATATCGTGTTCCATCTGGGAAACTTCAGCGCGCATTTCTTCTGCTTCTTGCATCATCTTCGCCTGCTTCTCCTCCAGCTTGGTTTTCTTGGCTTCTACTTCTGCCAGCAGTGCGGCTCCTCTTGCACCCATTTCCTTTCCGATGCGTGCTTTTTCCTCCTGGTAGAGGGCTTCCCTTTGGGCTTCGATGGCGGCTTCTGCTTTTTCGATCTCTGCTTCTGCCTGCAGGACTTTTTCCAACCTGGCCTGCGCTTCGGCGGACGTGAGTCCAGCGTTCTTCCGTGCTTCTTCCAGCTCGGCATTGAATCGAGATTCTTGGTCTTCACACCACTTTTTCATGGATGCATTGGATTCTCTCTCGACGAGGAGCTCCGCTTGCAGGGCCTCCACCCGCGTGCTGAGTTCCCCTTCGATGGACACCGCCTCCCTTGCCAGTGCATCTTTCTTCGCGAAGGTGTCCCGCAGGCACGCCCTGAGTTGTTTCACGAGGTTCTGGTACTCCAGCTTTTGGGCGGCGAAATCACCTTTGGGCGCTCTTGGTTTTCCAGAGAGTGCGGCTTCGCAGTTGGACAAAAAGGAGGTGGACTCGAAGAGCGCCAGCGCGGCCCTCAGCCTTGTCCAGGTATGTCCACCTGCCCCCGCACCGTTGACGTTGATTGCATTGCTGTTGGTGTTTGCCGAGTTGCTTTGATGTGGCGTGGGTCCGTGTCCCGTGTGTGTGTGCTGGACGTGTCCTTCGCTTCCGTTGGGCGAGTCTGCTTTCTTCCACGGCGAGTTCTGCGCCAGGAGTGGACCGTCCGAGTACGAGTGCGCCACGCTCTCTCTTCGCATGACATCCACGCGAGCACGCAGCCTCGAGAGGTGCGACAAAGCACCGCTCGGCGTCCCATGCACCGGTGCGTGGTTCTCTTCGCCACCCGACGGCGTGTTTCGCTTCCTTCGGCTTCCTCCGTCCTCCTCCCGCGGCAGGTTCGTCGCCTGCGACAGCGGCGTGCTCGGTGGAGGCGCCATGGACGCCTTCGCAACACCTGCACTTGCGACGTGCGTGCGCTCTTCCAAACACGTCGTCGCACCAATGGATGTGATGGACACACACGTCGGTTTTCAAATCCCATCCCAGGACGAAACCACCCCTCCCCAGCTGTCCCAGAGCCGTTCGAACCGAGACCGCGAGCGCAGAGGAATGGTGCCGAAGAGAACCGAGGTTCCTCGACGGGGAGGGGAAGGACGGTGCGGGGGGCAACGGAGGGGGAACGTGTGCCGCGGAGGAATGGTGGGATGAGGAGAGACGTCCTCGACGCGCAGGGGAGTGGACGAAGAGGGGGGGGAATGGACCGTTGGGACGTGGGTGACCGTTGAGGCCCTCGATTTCAAACTCGAAGCCATGGGTTCGACACCGAGACCATCTACGAGGCAAGCGTGGACGTGAACGAGACGATTAAGCCACGATCCACACACCCGCTGTGCGACGGATTGCGCGTCGATCGTTTTAGTCGGGGTCCGCGAGGCAACGAAAAATTAAATGCGGTGGAAATGATCGTCAAACCTACGCATGAGATGTCTCTAGGCAAGCAAAAGGGGAGTGGTCGTCGTTGTAGGAAGAGCCACCGTCTACAAACGAATGGTGTCCAAGCATCGTGCATGGACACGAAGAATTCCCCGCAGCAAAACACACGCCCAACGCGATGCATCGAAACTGCTCCAAACGTACGAAGAATCGCGACATGTGCACAAGGTAGAACCAAGTGATTGAGGGAGAGTTTGTCTTGTGGTTGCATTAGCACTCAAGATTCGTAACAAGCATTCCCAAATAAAGAATAAGTCAAAGATTCTTTCTCTTTATGTCCCCCGCAAAGAATAACGATCCTCGCATGGTCTAGATCTTCACAAGTGTATGAAGCGAGCTTGTTAGAAGCCAAGAAAAGAATGTTGCAACTCTAGACATGTCCTCGATTCGAAGAAATGAAACAAATGAGTGAATACGATTGTCAACTTCTATAGTGACATCGTATCACAAAGAAGCAATCTATTTTGTTATATGTGTACCCTAATTAATTGGCCTTCCCAAAGTTGTTGGAAATTCCAAATCCACATCTTGTTTGCCACATCTTTTTACAACCGCGCATTACGCAACGAAGAGGCACAACAACAACATGCATAAGTTATTAGCGATCGGCGTGGGGAACCTCGATCTTTCGGTTCATTTGCCCTTTCCTTGATGTGTGAGAGGATAAGGCTTGGCTTTCCAAGGGATCGTATTTGTTCTAAGCCATATCTTCATGCTGAACGGTATGAATGAAAGGGAACGGTGTAGCATTGATATTTGGACAAGCAAAATCGTGCAAGTAGCACCGCATGTACAAGACCATATGATTTCCCCATGGGTTGGATGGGACATCGGCAAGCAACATTCTTCTTGATGTTGCAAACCCCACAACCTCCGGATTGGTAGCAAAAATCTTTCACACTATTGCACAAAACTCTACGCATCCCCACCGATTTCTCTCACTGCCATGTTTACCTTCGTTGTTGTTTCTTCCTTCGTAATGGCAAAGGTCGGTCACGACGTGCATGCACGATGTTTCTTCGTCCGTGCAAGAACTTTGCCATGCTGCTTGAACGATAATCTCACCTCCACCTTCTTTCACAACGACTCACAACTGTCGATGCCGGACGAATGGGCGACAGACAGGCTGGGGTCTCCCAAGCCTCATCGTAGCCGTCCATTGCCTCTTTCGGGGGAGACGAGAATCGATCGTTACCGTCCGTTTCTCTGGGTTGATCACTCCTGGTGCCATCGGTCGCCTTTGTTTGCAACGACACGAAACGTGCGCTTCGACGCGACTTCGCATTGCTTTCGAACGTGGGAGCAGCAGCAGTTGGAATCCAGACATGGAAGGACCCCGATCGAGGCACTCCGTTGCCAGCACGAGCCATGATGGACGCAAAGTTGGTGCGAACCAGAGCGAGATGAAGAAGACCAAGGAAAGTCGTGCGGAGCAAGGAGACAACAAGCAGCGAGATCCGCTCGAGATATGGTTGGAACGGGTTGAAAAGGTCTGGTTTCTGCTGGAAGGAGTGGGTAGTCTTTACGGTGCCTGGTATATGACCGTGAAGGAACACAAGGGCACCACACTCTTGCAAGCAGTTCGGGTGATGGACCCTCAAATTCAATGGTAAGAGACACCGAAATAGCTCCGGCCATGCTCCACATGGAACGTTCACGGGCTATTGCACTAGAACACTCGCGCCAACAACGTCAACTTATCCTGGGATACACGATCCAACCCGTAATTCCCACCTCCGTTACCGTCCGCAAAGTCTTGTGTTGACTCTGACCTGGACGATCTGCGCTACAGGAATAAGGTGGCGTTTGGATGTCTTTGCGTCACAATGAACACGTGTTTGATGCTGTTTTACACAATGTATTTGCCATGGATCAAAAAGATTCCGGTGAACTCCGAACAGTGGAGGAGAGTTGCGCCATGGACCTTTCCAAGCGCCGCGATTGCAGCGTTCATGGCTGTGGTTTCTTTCGTGTGGGCCCTGTGGCCGTTGCAGGGCGTGTACTCCTTGATCACCACGATCGCATACACCCTGTCAACGTTGACAGTCCTCCAGGTTCTGCCGAACTGGGGAGCAAGTGCAAAGGGAAAGCAAGAATGAGTGGGTTTCCCTCAGATGGCACGAGTATGCTACAATAATTGTGAGCAAGGCACGTGCGATCGTTCGCACTTGCGTTCAACGCAGTCCCTCCTGGGCCAAGGGTCGGTGCCTTGCTCGGCTCAGAAGCCTGCACATGCAATCGTTGGCACGTCAGAGCGCTGCTGTACCCAAAGGTTTCTTTCGTTTGTTATTGCTCTTGTCCTGTACGCTCCTCCTCTGCGTGCTCTTCCGATTCCTCGGTTGGAGTGTCTTTTCTGCCTGGAGTTTCCATGGACACGCCCAGCAGTTCCAGCAGCTCGGAGGCTTGTCTCAGGACCTGATCGCACGTGTCGACGGCAAGATGTGTTGCGGTCAGTTCCGTCCATGCGTTTGTGTGCTGTTGTATTTGGTTCTGGATGTCTTACCCTTCGCCTTCTCCTGGTGGTTCAGACGGTTCTTTCGCGCGTTCGTTCGTGGGACCCTCTCCTTCGTACGTTCCTTACCTTCATTTCTTCTTCCACCATTTAGAAGAGATCGTCGCAAGCATCGAGCACGATGCGATTCCCAGGTGTGACGTAATCTTCTTCGGCGGTGAGTCCTCCGGTTTCTTCTCCTTGGTATTCGTCCCAGACCAGGCCGTCTTCGCCGTTGTCTTCGACCTCGTCTTCCCACTCCGTCGGCTCCTCCATCCGTCCCGTCTGCACGTGTGCGTCTTCTTCGTTCGCAGGCACGTGCTGCCTTCGCTGCCGTTGTGCTTCTTCTTCTTTGGACGTCGCTGCCGTCTTGGTCCGCCACGCGCTCCCGTGCTTCCCTTTTCCCCCGTTCCAGCGCACACACGTGATCAGGACGGGACGGTGGCGCGTGGACACGCCGCACGCAGCGAACGATTGCACGTGTGCTGCGAAGACGTGCGCAGAAGCTTGCATCGTGCGACGATGGACACACACCACCGTCGGTCCCACTCCACGAGTGAAAAAGACACAAAAAAAAGGATCGATCGGGATTTTTCGAGGCTTTTTTTCTTTCTCTCGTGGGAGGTGGAGGGGAAGGATGCGAAGGAGGAGTCTCGTATGGAATGGCGGGAAAGGGAGCGATGGGAAGGGCGCACGTGGGACGGCGGATGGCGGTGGAACGAGGCGAACCAGCGCGTCACGCATGGAGGGAGTGGAACGAGAGGGACACGCTACAAATCAAATGGCCGGACGACATAGATCCACCCTCTTTGATGCGCCTACGTGCAACGCACGTAGGCGAACGTGGAGATACCGTTTCCTCCTCACACGTCCATGCAGTCCGTGGATGCATTGCACATCCTGCTCACCAACGTGAGGTAAAAACGAGAGGGTAAATTCCGCTTTCGTGTGCCAAAGCGAGGAAAAAGCTCCGTCGAGAAAGAAGATAAAGCCTTGAGCCATGCGTGAGTAGAAATGGAGAGGTGGTGGCATCTTTTGCCGCGATGCCTTGCCATGTGCTAGAGAGACACATCCAAGTCCAAATGTAGAGAGTCAAGCGAAATACGCACTCCATCAAATCGATTTTGATATGGTGAATATGAGTTGCCGTCCTTCTCTGTGCGAAGATGATGGATTCTCACTCCATTCCATCCACAATCGAATGGCACATGAGAAATGCATGGGTGGTGGTGTTGGACAAGTTCGACTCGATCCTCTTCTATGTGGATTGCATTTCTCGTCCCGGTTTTCAACGGACCTCGTTAAGCATGACCAAAGGTTTGCAAAGAAAGAGATTCAACGTCCATTATGCTTACATCTAGCTTTTCAAATACATTTGCCAAAGGGCCTCTCGTTTTCCAATTGCGATATCACGCTTGCAAAGGCATGAGGTACTTCATGGGCACCGCTGAGTTGACGATCGAGGGATGTATTGGACAAAATCTCATTCGTACGAATTTGTCTCACGCTTGACAAGCGCGAAGTGAAACCGTTCTCTACACATTTGTAGTCCACTCTCGGCACATTGTCAGAAAAGCAAGGGTGCAAATTCAATCAAGAGGCAAGTAATGCCAAACGCTCTTCATCGTAGGATTGTCCGTCTCGAATCACACGGAGATGGTCTCATTTGGTGATGGTTACCATTTATTTCGAAAACATTCTTACCTATTGCGCTTTTTTTGTCTCTCCTTTTCATCACGTTTGTAGCCAATTGACCCCTCTCGTCCCTATGTAGGCGTCTCTTTCGGAAATCTAGTCAACTTGCAAAGCAAAGCGCTAATTTGCGGACACGATTCGCTCGAATATGAGCTATGGATTTAAACCTTCCGCAAAGCCAATCAGGAAGCTTCGAAAGAGAGGGAATATGTGTCATTCCATTGTCAAGATTCGAGCCTTCTTTTTTCACGTGAGCACAATTCTTTGCGTAAAATGAATGAATCCATACACAAAAAAGGCTCTTTTGGTATTGAGATTGTGTGGACGTAATGTTGGTGGTGGATCACTTGTGGAATTGCAATTGATAAGTCTATTTGGATCCTGATCGATGCACGTGCTCTCGTCAAAGCTAAAGCACTTAGGTAGCATATAGGTCGATTGCGTAGGTTGGCACATGCGAGGAAAGGAGCAATTGGTTGTCCCGTACGTAGGCACCCATCATGTCAAAGAAGCATCTCACTTCCCTTGTTCTCGGTCCTAATTGATTGACAAGAAGAAGTTTGATTCTCATCCATCTCCTTGCAACTTTGGCCATTTCTCCAACCCGCAACACGCGTTTGCGGCGTCGAATCCTTCGCCTGCACACCGCTTCCTTTCTTGCTGTCGCATGCTCTTTCTTTGCATCCTCTTGTCTCAGCCATTGACACGTGTCCACGTGGTCTTGGGTTCCAGGATTGTTGGTGCAGCTCTCCTTTGGAAGCGAAATCTCGTCCAACAAACGGTCCTTTGGTTCGATTGAATTCAACTCGGAGACCAGAATTGCAGTCTGGCAATGGCGGAAGCGCACGATGTGGCTTGGTTTCGCAAGCACGCGCACGAGATGGTGGACTGGATCGCAGATTATTACGAAGGTGTGGAGCAGAGGAAGGTGTGTCCACAAGTGGAGCCGGGATACTTGCCACCACGCCTTCCGAAACACGCACCAGAACAAGGAGAAACATGGGACCGTGTCATGGTAGACTTGGAAGAGCATGTGATGCCAGGAATCACCCATTGGCAATCTCCGAATTTCTTTGGATACTTCCCTGCAAACGTGTCCTTTCCAGCCATACTAGGAGAAATGCTCTCGGCTACGTTCAACACGATTGGCTTCTCTTGGACAGCCTGTCCTGCACAGACAGAGCTGGAAACAGTGGTCTTGGATTGGCTGGCAAAGGCCATGGAGCTGCCTGAGTGTTTCCATTCCAGCAATTCAAACGGTGGCGGAGTCATCCAAGGGACGGCTTCTGAAGCTGTGTTGGTGGCATTGCTGGCTGCCAGGGCAAGGATCAAAGGCAAATGGGAAACAACCCAGAACACATGTGCAAATTCCGAATTGTCAGAGTTGCAAAAGGAAGGGGACTCTGTGGAAAGGGAGAAGTTTCCAGCTCATCTTCTGGTGGCATACACTTCTGATCAGGCCCATTCAGCAGTGCAGAAAGCGTGCATGGTGGCTGGCATCGAACAATGGAGGAAGGTTCCCACTACCAAGGAAAATGGATATGCCATGCAAGCGGAGGACCTGGAGCAGGCAATCCAAGAAGACCTGAAGAAAGGACAAATACCATTTTTTGTCTGTGCGACCGTTGGGACCACCTCCTCTTGCGCAGTAGATCCGCTAGAATCTCTGGGCATCATTCTTCACAAGTATGACCTCTATGGTCATGTCGATGCTGCTTACGCGGGCAGTGCCATGGTTTGCCCAGAGTTCCGTGGCTACTACAGGGGCATTGATATGTGGCAAACTTTGGCTTCCAACTGTCACAAGTGGATGCTCACCAACTTTGATTGCACAGTCATGTGGACTCAAGACTCCAAATCCATTTTGGATGCGCTCTCTCTCATGCCAGAATTTTTGCGAAACAAGGCTTCAGAAAGTGGCAAGGTAAGAGACTACAAAGATTGGCAGATCCCACTTGGTCGCCGCTTCCGTTCCCTGAAGTTATGGTTTGTCATGCGCTCGTTTGGCCTCTCTGGTTTGCAGACGCACATTAGAAACCATGTTGCATTGGCAGAGCAATTTGAAAGTTACGTGCGTGCCGATAAAAGATTTGAAATTGCAGCAGAGACAAGATTTGGTCTTGTTTGCTTCCGTCTCTGTGCAGATGGCGCCGACATGACCAACCATCTCAATAAGCAGCTTATAGAAGCTCTCAATTCCTCCGGGGAAATATTCTTGACCCATACTGTGTTGGATGGGTTGTGGGTGTTGCGGGTAGCAATTGGTGCAACCAAAGCAGAGAAGAAACACATTGACAAAGGTTGGCAATTGATATCAGAGAAAGCTGGGGAAGTGCTAGAGGGATGTTCAGATACCTAATTTTATCCCATGTGTTGGATCTCATGGGCAAAATTTGTAGCTTACTGGACAGTAGCTGAGGATGTGAGACCGAAGTTCAATTTTATCATTCTTAACAACTGTATTTCCTCTCCACATTTTGTTTGAACTAGGTCATTTTGTAGCCAACACCCAAGGGAGTGGTGAAGTTAACATTTATTGTCTATTCAATAGAAGTGCATGGTTCTTCTTCATCTTCTATGAAGCTGTCCATCTGCGCATCTGCCTTGAGGCTAGGAGAAAAGTTTCCTCCATTGCCTTCACTCCTGTCTCTCTGCACAAGCCAAGGACAAGCCCAAACAATATCCGCAGTCCATCTGACTGCAAAGTAGTCTTAGCTACCAGTTGGGCAAAAAAATTGGGGTCATTTGCCATCAAGCGCAGGGCCAATGAGGATCCTTCCGCAGCTCTGGCAAGTCTTGAAGCTACCATCTTTCCTCTGATGGGGAGATTGCCACCCATAAATTCTCCGAGGCTTGCTCGGTATGCGTCTAGAAGATCCCGTTCCAGAGCGTGACGGGTCTGACTGCCTTGATTGGACAGGAGGAAAAGAATCCCATCTTCCAGTGCCTTCATATACGTTTCTTGATACTCGGACAGTTCCCAAGCTTCTGTACCGTACTTACTGTTTTCCATTGCTTCTGTGAGTCTCTTGACTCTTTTCCAACGTACGGTCCCATCTGTATTGAGCACGATCGACTGCAGCATCCTCCGCATTTCTGGAGATCTGTCCTTTAAGAGCACCCGCAACACGTAAGGATAGGATCTTGAGACCACTTGAAAACCAGATTGGACGGTGGAAGCTGTGCCTTCCAAGGCTGCAAGTGATCTGATCACGGGGGCCAACCTGGGAGGAACCCGGAAAGGAATGTCTGCAAGCCTTGCTACATTTGCTATGTGCTGGACTGCCCCTGCAAAATCCATCTTCTTTGGTCCAGCTTTCTCTTCGAAGACTGGGCTTAGTGCAGCAATCCAATCTCCTGTTGTGGTGCTAGGAGAAAGGAAATCAAGTGACTGCAATGCAAGCACCAGTGCTGCTGGGTCGTTGTTCACGTACGCCACAAACGCTTTCAATAGACCATCCCGATCTGACTTGTGTACTTCTGCCACATTGCCAAAGTCCAAGTAGATTAGTGCCCCTCCAGGAGATGCCATCAGGTTGCCTGGATGAGCGTCCTGGTAAAAAGAACGGACAGTGCAGGCATGGCGTATCGAATCGTCAGCATTTAGCCCATACAAGCTCAATCACGTTTTGGCATTCGTTGCTTCTCGTTGTCGCCCGACTTACCGCGTGGAAAAAGCCGTCTTCCAGAAGCTGCTTGATACCACAGAAGACTCCGGTCTCCACTAGTTTTTGTGTGTCGAGTCCCAACCTCCGGATGCCTTCCTGATCGGTCAACTTAATCCCGTCCATCCATTCCATGGTGATGATTTTACGAGTCGAATGTTGGAAGAAGACCTTGGGGACATGTACAGTCCCTCCTGGCGGTGGGTTTGTGCCATATGTATCACGTGTATCATAGAGCTTGCGGAACCTGTCGAGGTTGCTCGCCTCACGCTCGTAGTCCAGTTCTAAAAAGATGCGCCCTACCAGCTCGTCCACCAGCAACGCCGCATCAGACTGGATGCCGTACTTGCCGGCATATCTTTTGGCCAACATGCTGAGCACCACCGCATCCAGGGCCACTTGTTCCTGCAGCCTTGGTCGTTGCACTTTGACGGCCACTGCGGTGGCGTCGCCTTTGAGCCTTGCCTTGTACACTTGTCCCAAGGAAGCTGCTCCCACTGGATAGTGGCTGAAGGATTCAAACACATCTTTTGGATCTTGTTTCAGCTCTTCTTTGAGGATTTGTCTGGCTTCTTCTTCTGGAAACGGTGGCAGTCGATCTTGCAATTTGGTCAGTTCCAAGCAGTATTCGGGCGGGAGGAGATCTGGACGTGTGGCCAAGGCTTGTCCTAGCTTCACGAAGGAAGGTCCGAGCGTGGTGAGTCCAATTCGAAGTCGGACGGCACGTTCTTCCATGCTGCCACGTTTGAGGATGCCGTTCACCAGCCTCAAGTAGCCGACCTGGGAGAGGATCTGCCACGCACGTCGGGCCAATTGGTGCGGACGGAGGCGGTAGTGCTTCTGAAACGCTTCCAAGTCGTACGTCGACCATGGTGGCGACGCGTGCGATGCAGAAGAAGCCGCTCGCGAAGCACGACGCCACCATGTGCGCATCCGGACGGTTGTGGCATCCACATCCGATCCAATGGACGTCTACCCATACCGTTACGGATGTGGTCGAGGGGAGGGAGCGGTTGCGACTGAATTTTGACCCCCCCCTCGACTGAATTT
>JBBULP010000141.1:0-22051 GCA_038048775.1 Picocystis salinarum | reverse complement strand
CTCCCTCCCCTGCCGCGCGAAACCGCCAATTCCCGCGCCGACGAGGACGACCCGACCCTCCTCCCTCGGAGAAGAAACTCCCTGGGTTCGGTGAACTCGTTCCCAGTTCACAACGAATGGGTTGTGAAGGGGTGCAGTTCCCGACGTTGGTGGACGTGGGACATGGCGATGTCGACGACGTTGCGACGTGGAAGGTCGCTCCTGTGCGGGACGAGGAGCACGTGGTTGGCCAGGAGAAGCACGGCCACGCCAGCCACGTCGAAGGAAGAAACGAGGTGCGAAGGAAACGACGGGTGGGATGGAACAAGACGCAGTGGACAAGGACAAAGAGAAGGGTGGAACGGAAGCTGACCAAGACGCATCCGAACGTGCAGGACGAATGGGGAAGACCTGCCGGAACACCTGTACCACAAACAGGCGGACGAGACCCTGGAAAAGATGCAGGAAGCGCTGGACGGATACATCGAATCCCACGACGTGCCCGATGGAGACGTGGAGTACGGCATGGGCGTGTTGACCCTAAGGCTGGGAAGCAAAGGGACCTACGTGTACAACAAACAAGCACCCAATCGACAAATCTGGAGCTCCTCGCCCATCAGCGGACCCGTGCGGTACGACCTGGTCCGCGGCAAATGGATCTACCTGCGCGATGGACACGAGATGCTCCAACGCCTGTCCGACGAACTCAGAGATATGTTCGGAACCAAACTGGACGTACAATGAAACATGAATAACACCCGTACGTGAGAAAAAAGGAACTTTGAAACATGTGCAACCTCCACATCAAAGCTAGACCCGAGAACCTAGGGGAAAACAAGCCAAGACGAGCGAACGACCCTTGCCGGATGCCGCGCCCGATGCGATCCCATGGATCTTGTCCATTTCATTCGCTCAAACAACAGTTGGATGCGCCCCGCTTGGCAAAACGCAAGGGAGGAGCTAGCTGCTCTTTGGCTTCTCTGCACGGAACAAGCCCCACTTCTGCTGGTTCGAGTGTACTCTTTCCAATTTTTCTCTCCACCCGTTCACAATGGCGGCAAAGTCCTCCGCCCTGAACTCCCGCAAGAAGCCTTCCTTGTCTGCCTCCGCGATGGCTAGCTCCCGCTCCAGGCTCTCCTTGAACTGCCACGTACGGTCCTCAGCAATAACGTTCTCGAATCCCGCCTCCTCCAAGATCTTCCCGTACTCCTCGACGCTGTGTAGATCGTACCCGCGTTGAGCGATGTAGGCGGCGAATTGCTCGGTCGGCTCTCCCGGAGCCTTGCAGTAGTCCGAAACCAGCAACTTTCCTCCGGGCTTCAGGAATTTCAGCAAACGTTGGTAGAGCGTGAGTTTGTCCTGGATATGCAAGATGGTATCCCGGGAGTAAATCACGTCGAACGTATTCTCCTCGAAGTCGCGGGTCGTACAGTCTGAAATCTCGAAGCGCACGTCGCAGCGCTGCTTGACCGCCCTTTCCAAGGCAATGGTGACCATGTTGGACGAAAGATCCAGTCCATGCACAGACACTCCAAACTCCTTGGCCATGTAGAAGTCACCACCACCGATCCCACAGCCAACATCCAACACCTTTTGTCCGGGCTTCAGGTCCAACATGGACACAAAGTCCTTTGTGGTCTCGAAACCACCAGTGGAGACATATCCCTCGCCGAAGATCCTCTCGTACCTCAGGATGCCGTTCACTTGGTACTGCTGATTGTCCAGGAAGTGCCTGAACGAGGGCGTTCTGGACAGGCTGGTCTCCTTGGACCTCCAAGAGAAGCAGAGCTGGTTTTGGTTCTTCTTGTACTTGACGTATGTGTCCACGCAGTGGACGGATTCCAAGCGGTACTGGGAGAGCTTGCCATCGGTCGCCCTGGCTTGGGCGTCTTCGAAGATTTGGATGTATTCCCTCGGATTCCTGTAGTGCGTGGGATTTTCCTGGCGTTTCTTGTCTCCACTTTGTTGGAAGCACGATTCTCGGAAGAACACCCTTCCCCCAGGCCGGAGCCACACGAGCATCTTGCAGGCGAGGTCTTTCACTTCTTCGTCGGACAGGTACATGAGCAACCAGTTGGAGAAGACGACGTCGACGGAGTTGGCGGGAATATCGAGTTCGGTCACGTCTGCGCAGATGAATTCCATGCCTTCCAAATGCCCGTGCGTTTTGCGATTTTCGTCCACGAGGTTCTGCATGAAATCGACGGCGGCCACTTTTTTCGCGCCGTGGACTTTGAGTTCTCCGGTGAACCTTCCGATGCCTGCGCCGAGTTCCAGCACGTCTTTTCCATTCACGTCTCCCAGCAGTCGCATGACTTCGGGTCTTTCTTCTTTGTCCAACATGTCGGCTTGGCTATCCAGCATCATGGCGTTGATCGTGGTTTCTTGCGAGTGTTCGGCCCAGTACTTGGTCTGCACCGCACGTTCCGTCCGTTTCTCGTGGCTGGCTTCTCCGTCCGTCCCGTGCACCATCGCTTCGCCGCACGCCTGCACCGTCGCTGCGGGTGTGGCCGGTGCCATCGCCGCCTCGCCTTCCCGCCAAATCCGGGACGCACGTGACCTACGTTCCCCTCCCGCGGACCCTTCCCGCCAGAACCCTCGTTCCCCCCTCGTTCCTTTCGTGCCAAGAACACCGAAGGGAGGCAGAGATCGCGATCCAAGATCTCGATGGCGCGTCGAGATCGCGATGAAACGTCCACGACGGATGCGACCAAGTGGTTCGGACGACGAAGACGACGACGATGGCGACGATGGAACGCGACGTGGCGGTCTCCTCGGAGGCGCACGACGCGCTCCCACGTTGCGATTGGGTGGGCCGTTACGTCGGCGCGTCTTCGACGACGTACGTGCGGTACCACGACGAGGAATGGGGGACGCCGCTGCACGGCGAGCAAGCGCTGTTCGAGCTGCTCTGCTTGGAAGGGATGCAAGCGGGATTGACGTGGGCGCAAGTGCTGCACCGTCGAGAAGCGTTTCGCGCTGCGTTCCACCACTTCGACGTGGACCGCGTCGCAGCCATGACCACGGCCGACGTGGACGCCTTGATGGGTCCGGAGAGCGGCGTCATCCGCCACCGACGCAAGCTCACGTCCATCGTGCAGAACGCCAAAGCCGTCCAAGCGTTGCGCGACGTAGGTGGATTGGACCATTACTTGTGGTCGCACGTGGACCATCGTCCGCTGATCCACCAATGGCAACGTGCATGCGACGTGCCCAGCCAAACGCCGCTTTCCGTCCGCCTCTCCCGCGCGTTGAAGCGACGCGGCTTCGCGTACGTCGGACCCACCACGACGTACGCCTTCCTCCAAGGCGCAGGATTGGTGTGGGATCACTTGCAGACCTGCCATCGTCGTCCTGCCCATCCGTCCCACGTGCGACATCCGTGCACGTCCACGTCGACGCAGGCGAACGGCCATGACGACGATGGAGGTGGGCGCGACGACGACGACGCGTCGCAATCGATGGGGTGCGCGAAGCGTGGAGCGCTTCGAACGACAAGAGCAAGTGGGCGAAGGGACCTACGGACAAGTGTACCGCGCCGTGGACGGAGAAACACACGAGCTCGTGGCGTTGAAGAAAGTGCGGATGGACAACGAGAAGAAAGAAGGGTTCCCCATCACCGCCATACGCGAGATCAAGATCCTCAAGAAACTGCACCACAAAAACGTCGTGCGACTCAAAGAAATCGTCACCTCTAAAGGTACGGTGCGAAAGAGACGAAAAGATGAAGGACCAAACGCAAGAAGAAGTAGGAGGAGAAGAAAATCAACGGAGAACACCGCCACCACCAGACCGACGCAAGCGAACGATCCCACGAACGCGTCGACGCAGATGGAAGCGTCGTGTTCGTTAGGCTGACAAGACAAACATGGGACGACGACGGATGGATGGAAACGCACGCGATGCGACGTCACAGGTGATACCAGCAAATACAAAGGAAGCATCTACATGGTCTTCGAATACATGGACCACGACCTTACCGGACTGCAAGACTCGCACAAAGGAAAGTTTAAGGTAGAAGAAGTCAAATGCCTCATGAAACAGCTGCTCGAAGGACTCAACTACTGCCACAAGCAAAAAATACTGCACCGAGACATCAAAGGGTCCAACCTACTCATCAACAAAGACGGCGTGCTGAAACTGGCGGACTTCGGTTTGGCAAGACCTTTTCCCCAAGAAACCACAGACAGCAGGTTGACCAACCGCGTGATCACCCTGTGGTATCGTCCACCAGAGCTCCTCCTGGGATCGGAAAAGTACAGCTATGAAGTGGACATGTGGTCGGCCGGATGCATCATGGCCGAGCTGATGCTGGGAAAACCGCTGCTGCAAGGAAAGACGGAGATCGACCAGCTTGAACTCATCTTTCGACTCTGCGGGACGCCCACGGAAGAAAACTGGCCGGGCGTGTCCAAGCTGCCGTTTGCGCACTACATCAAGAAGGATCGACCGTACAAGCCCAAGCTCAGGGAAACGATGAAGCATCTGCAAGACGAATCGTGCATCAAGCTGTTGGAAAACTTGCTGTGCCTAAACCCCAGGAAGAGGATCAGCGCCGCAGGGGCGCTCCGTTCAGATTGGTTCCAGACGATACCTCTGCCATGCCAGCCCTCCGCCTTGCCGAAACACAAAGATTCGCACGAGTTCACCACGAAGAAACGCAAGGCCGAGGAAAGAAAAGGGGCATCGAGGGAAGCTCCAACGGAAGCACCGAAGAGGTCTCGACCGGACGAAGCCGCCGTGCCACCACCACCGAGTCATTATCCAGCTTATGCACCGGCTGGGCGCCCGCCTCCGCCTCCCATGCCAGCTCGCGAACCAGTGTATGGGGCTCCTGCTCCTCCACCCTACCGGAGCGTTCCTCCGCCTCCTCCTCCGGGAAGGAGTATGCCGAACAACCCCTCTCGACCAGGGGTCGCACGTCCGGGGGAGAGCAGAAGTGGCTGGTTGAACGAGAAGAGGTAGCTTACATGATTCATTCTGCGCAATGATGGATAGGAGGAGCGTAACGTAGGGGCAAACAGAGCTGGTGTTGCCAGGCATGCAGCCGGTGCGTTGTGGGACGAGGATTGTGCATTACACGCCGATCCTATGGGACTGTCGAGCTTTGTGGATGCCCGATTTCGGTGGAGACATTCCACGCATCATTTTCTTTGGTTGTAAATTGCATCAACTACCATCGTGTGCTTGCGAGCCTGTGCGTACTTTTTCGTTCAGGTTTGGACGTTGTTCCTTGCCTTTTCTAGAAGGTGGACGGTCCTTTGTTCATCCATGCCTTTTTCTTGGCCCCTTCTCCTTTCGTGTTGGTGCTAATGGCGTCGTGCAAGTTTTTGATGCTTTCCACGTCCCACGGCAGCTTGGGATGTTTGGATCCGTGGTGCGCTTGCATGGTTTTGAGGTCTGGTGCGGTGACTTTGCACACCGGACATTCGTATTTGGCGTGTCCACCTTTCACGGCTCCTGTGCGATCGCTTTTCCCTTCTTTTCCTCCGCCTCGATTGGTCAGTGCTTTGTCTGCTTTGGCTTTGAGTTCCTTGGCCGTGTGTTTCGTCGGCTTGGCTTTGGCCATGCTTGTTCCTTTCGTGTCTCTGTCGGTCCCACACGCACGTGATCTGCGTCCTCGAACACCTGTCGGCTCGCCCACTCGCCCCGCCGCCGATCCCATCGATACCTCGCCCCTCCTCCCATCGCGACGTGTCCCCGAGATCTCGATCGCACTCGCCTCCCAAGAACACAGGACCCTCCACCCATCCACCCCCACTGACTCACTGACTCACTGACTGACTGACTGACTGACTGATTGGGAGTGTGAGAGCGATTGAGGGAGAGGGAGTGTGTGAGAGGGAGGGACAGGGAGTGTGTGTTGTGTGGCGAGGCGCATCGTGTCGGCGACGATGCTGTACGACGTCCATTCGTACTTGTTCCAATCGTTCCTGTCGCACCACGGCGGACAGAAGATCCCGGAGCTCAAGTAAGCGGAGGAAGGAACGCACGACGAGACGCACGACGGAGGAGACGGACGGGAGCTGACCGCGGACGGACGCACGTGGGCAGGCCGCCGCGAGAGAAAGGACCGAGGAAATCCGACAACAAGCCGATCATGACGGATTGATGCGATCCACACGTCGTGGATGGCGATGCACGTGTAACGCTGCCTTACGAACATCCACGTCCACGCATGCCACCTGCACGCGTGTGCGTCCAAGCCACGTGCGTCCAACGCTTGCCACGACGACGTCCCGAGGATGGGAAGCGCGGCATCGACGCCATCGCGAGCTGCACGACGCGCGCCACACGAAGCGGACGAGCCACGTCGACGACACGCACGCGACCACGTCGTCGGAAGACGTCGAAGCGACGCACGCGTGGCGCATGCCGCGCCAAACCACGCACGAAAGAGAGAAGAAACTCGAATCGACGTCTGGCGCAACGTCGCAACGCGTCGCAGGTGAAAGATCGCGTTCGGGACATGGCAAGCGATGGGACAGGCGTGGAGCGCGTCTTGGACGGAAGGAAAGGACGTGGAACACGTCGTGCTGGTGCCTCCGCGACACGAGCGATACGAGAGAGGTGCGTCGAGGTTCTGCAAGTCCGCCTATCCGCACCTGTTCGGAAAAGCCTTCCGGAAATGGCTCTTCGAAGAGTACGTCCACGTGAACGACGTGCAAGTGCGCCTGAGGTTGGAACCCCCGGACGAAAGGCGCGTGCAGGTGCGTGCAGACGTCGGAAGGCACGCCAAAGTGCGCTTGCGTTGGCAACCAGACCATGAAAACATGCACACGTTTGCAGAAGTGGGAGCAGGTGGAACGGGGAAAACAAGCCTGGCAGAAGCAAGAGGAAGCCTCTTCGATCCCACGTCTGGTCTTGGTGTGTTTGGCAGGATGCCATTCTCGCAAATCAAAGAGACAATGGTAGGATTGAGATATGGCAGCGAATGGGCGTCCGTGGGCTTGACGGCCCCGCCGTTTTCGGACCGATGGAACGTGAACGGATGGTCCTGCTTTCGCTGGGGAAAATGGCTGGCTGGGATGGAGCTGGATGGATTGGAACAGCTCTCAAAGTGCACGCTGAAGTCCGCAGGACTTGGATACACCGTGCAACAACAGCAAGGAGGAGGAGGGACGTTCCAAGCAAGCGTGGAGGTCCGCGAACATCGACACCTGGTCCTGTCTGTCTTCCAGCACCTGGCCATTCAACGGCGGGTGAAGAATCCGCTGGAAGAAGAAGGGGTGGTTGGCATCACCAACTATGTAGACCTAGGGGTGGAGGTGTCGACGCCGCTCGTAACTGGAGCCGTCAACGAAGCCAGAAATGCAGAGGAACCCGCCATGTTCAACCTGGGATGCAGCTGGCAATTGAACAAAAACATCCTGTTGAAGGCAAGGCTGTCAAGCAAAGACATTGCAGCAGCAGCAGCTTTCAAGTCCTGGTGGGAGCCGAATGTGTGCGTGGCGGTGTGTTCACGGTTTGATTTTCACGACAAACGAGCCAAGCATGGAGTGGAAATCCGAGTGGAAAACAGTGGGACTGTGAAGTACGAACGGGCGCATCCTTCCTTTTCAGGTGGGCCTGCAAGGACACAAAAGCACAAGGCAGACACACGGGAAGTGGAGGTGGCTTCCGGGCACCGGCCCTTCGTTCCTGGAAAAACCTGGAACATCATTTCAGACAATGGCAAAAGATTTATTTGAACCATCCGTTTTGACAGACGCATTGTTCTTTATTTCCCAAATCGTTGCATTGTGCGAAAGTAACTCTGCACGACTCGTGCGATGTGCTTCCTGGAGACGTGTGTGGCTGGCCCTAGGCAATAGATTTCGGATACTTGGATGTTCCACGGAGGATACCCTGCCAAGCTCATGTCTTCTCCTAAAACCATGACCACCTGTGGATCAGGTAAATGGCTTTGAAGACCTCTCAGCTCCTGGTCCAGTTCTTGAGCTGTCAGTGTCGCATTCCATGTCCTTCCCGCGCCCTCTCCTGATCCGTTGCGTGCGAGCTGTTCGACCTTGCACATGGGCAAGGATGCCGCTTCCAGGAGCGAGAGGTAGCTATCCGTTTCACATATGATGTGTAGCTGGAGCTCTACTCGTGTAACGCCCATCGGTAGCTCAAAGATCTCTTCTTCGTAATTCCTTCCTCTGATGTGGACGGGTTTCGTCTTTGCACCGTTCCTACTTGGGTAAGAGCATCTGCATCGGATGCATCCAATGATCGGATCGAGGGACTCGGCTTGTTCCAGCACATTTTCCATGAGCGCGTCTTTGTGTTCCTTGAGCTGTCCCATTGGATCGTGGAGGACAATTTCCTGCACCCCAAGGCTGGAGCACCTGCAGCGGATCTCATCGGTCAGCACTTGCGGCCGTGGATGATTGGATTTATTCTCACGCGGTCCACGACGATGCTTGGGACGCACCACAACGCCGTTTTCGCAATCCAGGGCAGTTGCCATCGCACATCTTCGCTGTTTGGAAGCACGATCCCCACCGTGTTCAAGTTCCTGGGCGTGTTTCCCTTTCCCGTGCGCCTCCTCCCGCCCCTCGTGGCACGTCTCCAGCATCCGTGCATCCACAGAACCGCCTGGAGCACCAGCAGCGCCACTTTGGACGTCCACGTGCGACGTGAGGCGCCGCCATCCATGCGTGTCGATCCGCAATCGTGCGTTCGTCGCCTCTCGCCTGCACCACTTCGTCACGGTCCAATCGCATCGAAAGAAGGGGGGCATACACGAATTCCCAAAGGGGGGCATTGGGGACCGCCTTAAGAGCGAAGACGACCGAGGGGGTGGACGGGCGATGGAAGACGTGACGCGAGACAAGAAAGACGAACGAAGTACGTGCGGATGCACGTCGTTCGTTCGAGTGGGTGGTCCATGGAACTGCAGGCATCTGTGAAGAGGCGTGCGTCCTCCCACACCCGGGATGCACACCGGTGGAGGAAATTCCCTCGGCGGATGGGAATGGGACCTCGAACGCAATCGACGTAGCTTAAAAGCGTGGCCTTCGGAACGTGATGCTGCAGCGATTCGAGCGAGGAACACGATGCGGGTTTCCTGAACGTCCAGAACGATGGCCCTGGGAGGGGTACCATCCATCCACATCTTCATAGCTGCAAACACCTCCTCTCGTTGGAAGTGGAAAGAAAAAACTGGACCGAGTGTGTACGCACCTCTTTGTAGGTCGACAGTGGTTGGTTTTGCAAGAAGTTTTGGATTAGCAAGTAGCTTGTTCTTTCGATCAGTACAGGAAGAAATACTCACCACACAATCCAAGCTTTGCTTTCCCTGAACATTCAACCTTGATCATCCAATAGACAGGGCATCCATCGACCCCAGGCTGCTGTGTAAATTTAGGTAGGATTGGGACACAAGACCAGCATGAACTTGTAGCGTACAGGCTTCTTAGAACGTAAACTCTGACTCCAACAGAAAGGCCCCTTTCCTCGTAAAGTTCGGTCAATTTATTCCTTTTCAGACCCAACTGTACATGCACAAGTGCAACGTGTCAATCTCTCATGTGATAGCGCAAGAAAAATCGCTGCTTCCCACCATCTCTACTGTGTGAGTAAAAGTGGGGGTCGTTCTTCAAAGCCTTGCAAAGAACCGAGCGTAACCGTGAGGCCTTCTGCTTATGTGGCCAGACCTTTTTGTCAAGCTTCCGGAGCTCCTTCAGTGCGAATTCTATTTGTTCGAGTGTGAGCCCTTGCCCCATTGAAGATTGTGGTGTGAGAATTGCATAGACTGCATTCTTAACCGTACCTATTGCAAAGGGATTGTCCTTGTCGTTAGCTGCCCGTTGAGCGCCTCGAATCCGCTCAGCCAGCTTTGCTTTCCTTATTCTCGATCTTAAAGAAAGCAGCACTTCCTCGTGATTGGACTTTTCTGGACCGACGTCTTCAGACATCTGAACAACCTCCTCCTCTGCGAAAAGCCCAATGCACTTCTGATCCTTCGCGGAAGTGCAAGGGGCACGCTTCAGTTTTGCCTCATCTTCTGTCTTCCTTTGAGCCTCGTAGTCGCACAAAACGGATGCAATCAACTCTGGAAGATTCAAACAAATTACCTGGAGGCCTTCCAGACGACTTTCTACGACATCTAACCAGGAAGCTAATTCCATATCCCGCTCGGCAACTTCATGTTTGATTTCCTTTTCCATTCCTTTCAGTTGGGATTCGAGCTGCTGTTGATGCATTTTTGTTTCTGTCTCAAGACGGCTACAAATTTTTTGGACATTGCTAAGCAGCTCGTACCTCTTGACTTGCTCTGGTTTTTCCTCCGACAAGTGCTTCTTAAGCTGCTGTAGTAGTTCTACCATGGCAGTGTTGGATCCAGCTTCAGGAGGGGACACCTCTTTGCTGTCTGTTGGGAAGAGGACTCGGGCAGCTCCTGCATGGCCTGAAGGTGTATATGGAACTATTCTGCTCGGCGATGGCTGCGACAACGAAAAGCGAGGGTTTGGCGCTGTGGCCAACATTCTTTTGGGTTGCTGAGGTGCAAAGATGTTTTGCGATCCTCCAAGATTGTTCTGAGATCCTAGGAGTTCCAGAATCGATGTTGGCTTCCCGCTGTCTGCTCTCTGTGCCAATGCTTTGCTCTTCGCGGTTTGGGTTGGAGTGCCGGAGTTGAGCCCATTTGGTTGTTGGGAAACCTTGCTGGCACGAGGCACTTTACTGGGCGAGTCAACTTGTTCTTCGTATTTGGTAAGGAGCTCTTGGAGGGTAACAGGAGCTCCATCTTTGACTGCGAAACACGAGCTCATAAATTGGACTTTCCGTTTGTCCCCCGCGTGTCTCTGGAAATTTGAAGGCGTCAAAACCTCCTTGCAGTGCGAGCAAAAAATGAGTCCATTCTCAGTGACAGTTCCGGATAGAGAGCATGTATCTTTGTATCGATAGAATACTTTTTCTCCAGCTCCAACCACTCGAAGGATTTTATTCGCCAGAGAATGACCTGACCCAGCATTGGTGTGCCGGGAGGTCTTCGTCCCACGGTCAAATTCCTTGGGCAGTACTTGAGTTTCCTGCAACACCTCGGTATCTTTTTCTTCTTCGACTTTGGTTTCCTGGCTGTCTCCTTGATCCTCGTCCATCTGAGTATTCCGATGGTGCTTGGTCCTCCATTCGGACGAACTCGGTGTGAGTTCGAACCGCAACTGCTCGGCCTGGGTCTTCGTCTGGGCGGTCGCTTTTGCAGCTAGAACCGCAGGATTTCCGCGAATCATGGCACTCCCGTTTCCTTGGTGCGATTCCGCAGGTACAATTCCTGCGAATCGGTGTTCCTGCGCGGCCATCTTCGTGCCGTCTTCGCGTGGATCCGTCCGAACTGCAGCTGCGAAATGACCATTCGATCGTACCAGTTCCCCCGCTCCCGGGTGGAGGTTTGAGAGGAAATGAGAGGGGATTGGTTTCTTGGAAAGTGTTTCTTGGACGGACCAAAGCACGACGAAAATCAGATCGAGTGCTCGGCATGGCCAGATGCACGAGACGAAAGCGAGTGTAAATTGCTTGTGAAGTACACAGATATCAAAAAATCAACAATGGGAGATAGTAGGAGATGGAGGAATGTAGGATGTGACAAATCTAACGCCTGTGACCCAAAGGTATTCCTCCGTACAACATTATGAAATCGCTCAAACGGAAGGTCCGGCTCCAGCACTGGTGTTTCGAATAGCTTATGCCTGCTCCCTGTCCGAGATCGAATGAACCAAATGCATGAACCACTTGGGGTGGGGAGACAATCAAGTTTGACACCAAGAATTGTCTGGCAATGTCTCCTCAATTGCCCGCCATATCAACATATTGACGAGTACTTTTGTGCATGTGGTGTGTGTTTGTGCGGTCATAATCAACATGGATGAAAGCTGCTTTGTAAGTACCATGCTGTACTTCCGGCGTAACTAGAAGGTTTTGTATCTTCGACTTGCAATCAAGCCAGCTGCTAGGAGAATCCGAACTCGCGTTGTGCATCCATGGAAAGTAACGAGTAATCTAACATGGCTCGCTCATCCGGGTATGGAAACCTTTTGACGAGCCTCTGCAGGGTATGTAGACATTATCATCCACTAAGAGTATTGCTGATGTGTTGAATGGCTTTCGAATGTTGAATTTCTTATTTGGAGAGTCCCTTTGTGCAGTTGCGATTTCTACGTGTACACCTCGTGGGGAATCTTCCGGATTGGTCTCCAAGTAGGAGGGCTACGTCGTCTCCCAAACTATCCGAATGCTTTCCACGGAATGGCATGTCGCTCAGGGAAGAATGGAACGAAGTAGGTATTCCTTGCGTTCCTACGTATTGATCATAATGGCGAAACTTTGCGGCGTATCGATCAATGTAGCTCAAAAGTGATGCAACTCCACATGGGAGTATGCCTTCCTCGATATTGCGCAACTACTAGTGAGTTGATTGAGCAAGTCTCCATTCTCCTTGCGGACTGTCCTATGCTTGGATTGCCCACTAGAGGCTCACCACGAAGAGTATAGATTAAAACCATGCGGGCTTCAATGGCATCACCAAAACGTGCTTCCTCCATCCTAGGTATCTTCGTAGTTTCGACCATTGTGTCGTGTGTCTTGGACCGTGCATCCTATTCATCGACACCATAACGTGCTGCGACGCCTCACGTTCCTCTTCGGTCAATCGTTGAACCCTCTTCCTTAAGCGATGAAAAATAAAATTAGGGTTGTTTGTCGTATGAGTATGTCGTAGAATTTTGGAGGAGTTGTTGTACCAATGCCTTGTGCGGATGCAAACAAGATAGGGGCCAGGTGGTGTAGAGAGAAACAAGCATGTGCACGTAGCAAAGGAGTACCACCCTCAAGCTACAATTAATCGGATCATCTATACATACTGCCCTCGTTGAAAGTGAGGGGGTGAAACCATGCCTTTCTAATTGGAATGAATCGAAGTACTTGTTATCTCTGCGATTGCAATTTTTGCGCGAAGCGCGCAATGAATCTCGGATGCAACCTCGGAATACCCGCAAATTCTTCAAGTGGAAGTGTCCGTCCATGACAATTACTTCCACATGAAGGAGGCAGTTTGCGAATTGTACTCTTCACTTTCAAAGTTGCTTGATACATGGCACGACATCGAATCCATCGGTCGATGGCAATCACGATGGTGTAGGAGAGTGCCGATGAAGATGGAGGTGGATTATAGGAACGGTACATAGAGAAATCACCATCGACCGAGCCATCAAGTTTGGTCTCTTCTTCCATACTTCTACACGGTTCAAGGTAGGACGTATCGCGTGCAGATAGTAACGAGGGCTTTGCCGGGAATTTTCCGATTCCTGCATGTGCATGAGTATCGTAGTTTGTGCGTTGCGTACGTGGCAGAGGTGCGCATGATCCAAGACTCCATCGCATTCGGATAGCTTCTTTTCATCGCGAATGGACCCGCCAACATGGCGCCCACCTTTTGCACCACGCATTGCCATCCTCATGGCTTGTGGCAACCGCGTTTCCGACCTCGCGCAGCACCGCTGTTACGTGTCGCGATCATCCGACGCTTCGCCGGTGGACCTGCTCCATGGGCAACTTCAGCTTCACCATGGCTTCCGATGGGGTCTCTTCCTGTTCCTCCTCGGGTTCGAAACCGACGTCGTGTCCAATGAGACCCGGATGGCCATCGGGTCTACAAAGGAATGGGTTGGTCAATGGACCTGTGGCATTCCCGCCAGACAGGCGAAACGCCATCGCACGTGCTGGCGCACGCGCGCACGGCCGCACCATGAATCCTCCGAGCTTCGGATTCGGTGCTGGAGGTGGAGGAGGTGCGTGAGAAGGTGCTCGTGGCCATGCGGTGGCCTGCATGCGCGCAAGGAGCTGCGTAGGATCGTGCGAAGCCGACCGGAAGCCGAGCAGAAGCCGTGCTGGGATGGCCAACCTGGCTTCCTTCGAGCACGATGCACACACAACACGCCAGAGAAGACTGACGAAGTATTGCCTTGACGCTCGGCGGACAGGATTCGGAGCTTCGCAATCTCCGTTCGGCGCACAATCACAGGTGAGATCGACAAGGTGTCGAGACAACCCTAAGCGAAACGAAGGCAGTGCAGAGACTTGGAGGGAATAGCGAACGGACGTGCTGACGCGTGAATTGCACGCAAAGGCTGCGCAAGGTTCGCCGTTCGGAGCACCGGCAAGCGGAGGTATGTTTGGGAGCCAACAGCCAGGGTTTGGTGCAGCTTCGCAACCTGCTTTCGGAGGAAGTTCGCCTTTCGGAGGTGGAGGATTTGGAGCCAAACCAACTGTCGCGTCTTCGCCTTTTGGTGCACCCTCGGGAGGATTCGGAGCACCGGCGGCAAGTCCATTTGGCCAACCATCCTCCACGCCAGCATTTGGTGGCGGTTCAGCTTTTGGAAGCGCAGCTTCTACTCCAGGGTTCGGTGCATCTGCACCTGGCTTTGGTGCAGCACCTGCAAGCCCTTTCGGGAGTGCACAAACTACTTCGGCATTTGGGAGCGGTGGTTTTGGGGCTGCTGCTAGCCCGGCAGGTGGATTTGGAACAAGCAGCCCTGCTGGTGGTTTCGGCACAAGCAGTCCTGCAGGCGGGTTTGGGAGTTCTACGGGGGCCTACGGAGCAGGCGGACAAGCTTATTCCGCATTTGGAGCGCCAATGTCAGGCTTCTCTGGTTCACAAGGAGTGGGAACACTATCAGTCAAATATCAAGACACGGTAGAACAGGATACTACGGGCGGTTCCCTTACCAGCCTCAAGTACCATTCCATCAGTGCCATGCCGGCATACAGGAATAAAACGTTTGAAGAGTTGCGTGCTGAAGACTATCAAGCGGGAGTTAAAGGAAACACAGGAGCACCGGCAGCAGGCCCCAGCGGGCAAAGCCCGTTTGGGGCCCCATCAACTGGCTCGCCCTTTGGCGCACCTGCAGGTGGAACAGGATTTGGTGGCAGTGGTTTTGGTGGTGCATCAAGTGGGTTTGGTGGCGCATCAAGTGGTTTTGGTGCGCAATCTACTCCAGCTTTTGGTGCTAGCCCTTCACCAGGCTTTGGTGGGGCAACCACAGCCTTTGGTGCTACCTCAAGTGCCATAGCAGGTTCTGTGGGCGGCTTTGGCGCTGCCAAGCCAGCCTTTGGGGCTGCAACTACCTCTGGTTTTGGAGCCAGTGCCCTGGCCTTTGGTGCTAGTGGCCAGTCCAGCTTTGGTGCTCCAAGTACTCCAGGCTTTGGCGGCGCTCCTTCTAGTGGTTTTGGTGCTACTAGCACTGCTAGTGGCTTTGGTGCATCTAGCACGCCATCATTTGGTGGTGGTACGCCTGGTTTCGGCAGCACCACTGGTGGACTTTTTGGACAGTCGAGTTCTCCAGCATTTAGCGGGGCATCTGCACCAAGCTTTGGAGCATCTAGCGGACCGGCTTTTGGTGCAAGTGGTGGACAATTTGGTGCGTCTAGTGCTCCAGCTTTTGGTGCATCGACAGGTGCTGGTATCTTTGGCACAGGGTCGGCTCCGTCCTTTGGAGGAGGCGGACTTTTTGGTTCCACCCCTGCAGGCGGTGGTGGTATGTTTGGAGCTTCAGGCGCTTCACAGTCCTCTGCGCCCTCCTTTGGAGCTGGAGGTTTTGGTGCCAAACCGGCGGCCTCGTTCGGCGCAGCATCTGCAAGCACGGGTGGTTTATTTGGTGCAACAAGCTCGCCCTCCTTTGGGCTAGGCGCTTTCGGGACGGGAGGAGGCTCAACCCCTGCTCCATCCCAGGCAACATTTGGGACTCCAGGAGGGACACCGTTGTTCCAAGGTAGCCAGGCTGGGTTTGCAGCAAAGCCGCCGTCGCAGTATGGAAGTCCGTATGGCAGTCTACCCGCTGTTCCCCCCAACGGTGGGTACCCAGACTCTGCGTCCAAGCCTTCCATGGTTTCAAGCGCAAGAGTTACTAGTTCATTGCTCTCACCTAGGACAATTGCTCCTGTATCTCTGATGAAACTTAGACCAAGAGGATCAACTACCCTTTCTCGCACCAGAAGCCCAGGTAGCCCAGCTACGGCTTTTTTTGATGTGGGCACAAGAGAGTATCCGGTAGCGCCAAGACTCGAGTCTACACTTCTGAAAACGAGAGAAAATCCACGTCAGCTCTTCATCAGAGCACCCCCTGAGGAGGCAGCTGCTGCACTTTTGGCAGCCACCAAGTCCCCAGAAGATCGACCTTCTCCCTGTAGAAGTGTGCGAGATGGAGTCTCTGAAGAAGAGACTACAGAAGTGGAAAAGACAAGCTTGAAACCCGTTACTAATGGAGAGAAGCACTATCACATAAATGACAAAGTGGGGGAAACCGCCAAGACCACACCAGCTGGTGCAAGGGAAGTACTGACTCTGTCCTCTCCAAGGCGCACAGACAGTGGGAAAGGTTCACTCTTGCTGCCTCGATTGAGCGCAGTAGATTACTTCACCAAACCCGATATGGCTTCCTTGGAAGCCATGGCTCAACGCGATCCAGAAGCACTTGCCTGTGTAGAAAACTTTACAGTGGGTCGACGTGGAGTCGGCACTGTTAGGTGGCTAGCACCGATTGACGTTCGTGGCCTTGACTTGGATGCTCTGGTCAAATTTCAGCCGCGTGAAATTCGGGTGTACTTGGACGAGGAGGACAAACCACCTGTAGGTGAAGGTTTAAATCAGCCAGCAGAAGTAACGCTTTTTGGGATATACAGGATGGACAAGGCTACTGGCAAACCAATGACAGACGAAAGGACAGTGCGCAAAATGCGGGAAAAGCTTTCCCGCGTGGTTCAGGAGCAGACAGATGGGCAAGGAAAGATGATAGATTATGATGCGGTCGGGGGTGTCTGGCGCTTCCAGGTTGAACATTTTAGCAGATACGGATTAGATGAGGGAGAAGAAGAGGAAGAAGAAGAAGGTTGGGAGACTAGTTTGCAACAGGATGAAAGAGTTCATGATGAAAGCAATCAAGTTGATTCGGCAGCGAAATCTGGGAGTTCAGAGGAGAACGCTGCGATTGGTGGAGGGAAAGTTTTTGGTCTTCAGGACTGGGAGAAGGAGGACACTCAAACAAGTTCAGAGGACAAGGGCTCGTGGGAAGACAAAGATTTGGGGTGGGAAGAGGATCGACACATGCATGAACCGCCACCAGAGAAGGTAGTCTCTATTTCCTCCCCGTTTGATGCTGCTGCACAGGAAGTGCAGGAGATGTGGAAGGCTTCGTTGTGGGACAAGCGCGATGCATCATTGCCGTTATACCCGTCAGAGCCGCGGCTTGTCCATCATGCCTGGCGTCAAGCAAGTGCTTCGCCAATCCAGTGGAGGCGGGCGGCATCCAAGATGACACCTGCTGCCACCACGCAGCCCACCCGTGGCGGATGTGCTGTTGTACGCCAATCAATGGACACATCGCTCAAACAAACTACCACTACCCTTTTCGATAAAGAAACTACTCGATCGAGGGACCTTGGCCTCTTTTTGGGAGCGAGCTTTCGTGTAGGCTGGGGTCCAGGTGGTGTTTTTGTGACTGCTTGCACATCACATGGTGCATCTGCAGCCTCTATGGTGCTACGCCGTGTGCACTGCTTAGATGAGAGGTACGAGGGTAACAAGGAAAGAAGTGCTCTTGCCCAGAACGAAGAGGACAGGCTCGAAATACATGCATCTTACAGCAGTACTTCTCCAGCTTCTCCGTCTGGTAGGTGGGACATGCCCTTCCAAGCGTTCTCCTGCAATAGCAAGTCCTTGCACGGTGTCTGCCAACAGTATCAGTCCTTCGTAGCAGCAAGTGCCGAAGCTCACAGAAGAGGCGAAGGACTGGTGTGGGATTTAATGGGGGTTTTGTTTGGTTCAATCGACGTGTCACACAAAGAGCTGCCAAGAAGCGGATCAGCGCCAAGAGGAATGGAAGGCTTAGAGGAAGCCTCACAAGATGAGGAACAATACAGGCAGTGCCATGACAATGGTCGAAACAACGTTGGCATGACTGACGTGGATGGAGTGAACGCAATGGAGGTGATAGATTGTTACAAAATAACATCTGAAGAAGAAGAGGCCGTGCAACGTTCTGCGGCCATTAGCCATTGGTTTCGCCGAGCGTCGTCTAAGCCTGTGGCTCATTCATTGTCTACCTCACCATGCTTTGCTGTTTTCCAGCAGTTGGCCAGGCGCGATGTAGCAAATGCAGTGGGGCTTGCTGTAGAACAAGGCGATGTGCACCTTGCTGCCTTACTTGCGCAAGCTGGTGCACGTACGCAGCTCGCAGCAGACCTCCGTTGCCAGTTGGAACTATGGGAGGATCATGGCAACCTTGCACACTTTGACCCAGAAAGGGTGCGTTTGTATCGTTTGCTGGCTGGGTGTGTGGAAGAATCTCTCCATGGCATGGAAGTGGGATGGCGCACCTGCGTTGGATTGCACTTATGGTATGCATCTGGTCCCGATGAGCCACTGCGTAATGCTTGGATGAGATATCAAGAAGCAGTCACTTCGAAAAGAGCTCCGTTTCCTTGCCCTCTATACCAAGAGTATGGCACCTGTTGCATGGAAATGGAACACAGTGTGCAGGCCATGGACTACTACTTACTGCTACTTCATGTTTGCAGTGAAGATGGTATCTTTGACCTGGCGGATGCCGTATCTCTTCTCTGTCCTTCTTCCGTATCACCTTATCCACTGGACTATGCTGCTTCTTGGCATGTGGGCACTGTTCTTGCGTCCCTTGGAGTACTAGACATGTATGGCATTCACCGGAATCTTTTGACCACTGTCACGCAACGCTACTTGTCCCAAGTGCAGCGAATGGATGTACCAGTAGTATGGCAGGTTTATGTGGCCATACACATACCGGATAGGTATGTCCGTGAGGCAGTGCTGGAGGAGCTGCTCACACGTACTGCATGGCAGTGGTGGAAGGATCAGGAGGTGCAGAAGCAGCTCCACGATCGTTTGCATGTACCCACATGGCACCTGCACCACGCGTTGGCTGTGCTACACAGATCACGAGGTGACAATAGGGAGGAATTGGATGCACTGCTGAAGGCCCTGAGGACAGTTGAAGGTACGCCTGTTGCAGCCAGCGAGCAAGCATCAGGTGATAAAGATGACGGAATCGACCATGAACAAATGTTGGAAGATGAGTACCACGTCTCTGATGTGATTCAACGAGCTCATATGTTGCTTCACACATCAGTTGCGCCTCTTTTACTTTGCAATGCTGAAGTAGAAGAACTGCGTCGACTTCTGGATGGTTTACTTCCATTTGCTAGTCGCATTGGAGGGTGGTGGCAAGGGGCTGGTCTTTATTTGGCCCACCTTACATTGCTTGAAGGGCAACCTTGCCTGGATGAAGATGCACATGTAGAAGCACTGGCAGGTTCTTGGTCCTCCCAAAATCAACGTGATGACCAGTTTCATCTTTCACGCCGTGCCTTTGCTATCATGGCTACTGCACTCGCAGAATCCTTCTCTCAGCGTACAGCTGGTTTAGAGGTCGTTCGCCTGGAGAGTGGAGAGTTGGATGGCAGCAGTTGGGAAGCGCAACTCCAGCTTCATGCTCTGGCGGTTGAACTTCCTGCACTCCCTGAGTTGGAGCGCATGGGTGCAGTTCACGAAGCTGCAGATGCCTATGCCACATGGTTAGCAACAGCATGCATCATGTAATTGAAGTGAGAAAAGTGGTTTCGTTTCCTCCAGTCTACAAAGTTAGCATCTCTACTATCAGGTTGAATTCCAGGAAGCAAAAGCGCTTACATTTCGCCCAGCAACCAAAACAATTGTCAGCACCAGTCGTTCTGTTCAATGAGATTCGATGGTGGGTCTTATCCCGGCCTTCTGAGCATGCATGCATGCATGCTTGAAAATGCAGGGTGAATGCCAGTGGGGATAGCAATTCGTTGAAAAGATCCAATTCACTCGGGAACAAGATATATGCAACGAAAACCTGGGGGAGTTGAATCCATGGTCAAAAACAACTAGGATTAGGATACGACCCAAGCCTATGTACAATTAGTTGATACATTTTTCTCGACTTTGCAGAAACGAACAGCGGATGTCTTCCAGATTATTGGAAGCTCAAAAGCAAACGGATTGCACAATATGCCTTGCAACAAACACGAAGCCAGACGCAATGCAAGGCACTTGGTATAAAGAACTAGTATGGGTATCCACATAAAGCATGAGCACCACCTCCCGTATCATGATTGGACTGTGAGAAGACTTTCACTCACTACACAACGATATAGCAAGCACAAACTAACTCTTCCATCAATGGTCTTGAGTACTAATGCTCGAAGAAATACTTGAGCTTTGGCCAATCGGTAAGTGTGGACGCTTGAGGGAAATCACGGATAGCTGGCAAAGCAATAGTTCAAGGGGGCTTAAAGCAACACAACACGGCAATGGATGTGGCGAGATAATAGCAATAGAGAATTCGAAATGAAAGCAAACAATCGGACGAGTTTCAAGCTAGCAGGTCTAATCGTGACCAATATAAGACTTGATTCCGAGAGCAAGCACCCCACCTCTACAAGTTGGATCCTCGCCATTTTTTGTTTTGCTTGAGCAATATTTACCCGGCGCTCAACATTCCTTCCGAAAGAAAAGGAGTGAGGTGCATTTGTAAGTGTGTAAATCGTTTGGAGCAAAGATTGCTTGAAGGGGAAGCCCCAAAGCCAAGCTCTCGTCCTTCAGAATCAAGAATTGTACACCTTCTTTAGCTTCTCTATTGCTACTTGCTAGAGTTACCAATTGAAGGGCACTTTTATCTTCCTCCCAAGAATCATGTACTTGGCGGCACTTACTTTAACTCTTTGCGACTTTGCTTGGGTTTCGAGCAAGTGTATTGCCAAAGAGGGTTCACAAATGCCGATGCCTTGCACAAAGAAAGCCTTAAGTATCCAATGGATGCGATTCCCTTGCGAAGTGACCGTCTTCCCGAGTTGTGTTCTTTCAAGTCCAATATCTCAGGATTAAGTGCTTCATTCCTCATGTGACTAGGTGAAAGCACGGAATACTACGGCCCATGGCATCCCGTGTCGGAACGGCACGTGTTGTCCTACTCCCAACTTCTTTGGAGCGAATCACGTAGGTGGGTTGCACGGAATCCTTTCTCTCTTGGACCGATTTTTGTTCCTCATGTATGCGTTGCACTTGCCACCGAACTTTCGCTACTGATTTGCTTACATTGGTATCTTCTATCCATCATTGGAATGTACAACGGCACGCATTACATCGTCTTCCATGTAAGCATGGTAAATATTGCATGTCATCGAGGTGAGCTTCGTGGCCCCTATTGTAGCGCACCATCTTGTTTCACATAACTAGTTCTTGCCAAAGCGAATGGCATGTCGTAGCTTCCACTCCGATTTGGCACCGATTAAACAACCAAGGTGCATCTAAACTGCCTTGATAGCGTAGAATGGACGAAAGGAAGGCAAGCCTTCTTTGAGGGACATGCACTCCTCATTGCGATAGAACAATTGTACTTGAAAGTCTCCTACTCTATCGGCGGACTCTTCATCTTACTTGTATTTAGATTGAGGAAGAAGTTTCATTTCAAATCCCGCCAAAGGTCCAAGTTGCTTATCTCTTCCTACAAAGGTGAAAGCTTGTAGCTCGGTTTTGTTGCCGAGTGATGCCATTCATGCCTGTTAACAAGCTAAATGGCTTGTTTTCAAGGGGAGCTCCTTGGTGTGCAAAATGGATCGAATGCCAGCGACTCGGCCCTCTATTGTCTCACAATCTACACGATTGAGGGTGCAAATCAATCTAGAAGTTTGTCCTAGGCCTCGGATAGAATATCTTTGATCGTTACTTGGTGTTGATGGGATTTAGCGGCCTCAACTTTTTAGAGATTGTGAATATTGCAACGTGCACTTGTGATTCAATCGATGCATTTCATTGAAAGACTCAATACGTTGCCGAAGTGTGTACTTGAAGGACTAGGTTGATGGTGTTCCATTCCATCGTTAGATGTTTGTTACCAGCCATGCCAAGATGTCCTAGGTTATCCCACGGCCAGTCTTCCACTTGTCCGGGTGCTTCCGCACTCCATGAGCAACACGGATCTCCCAGCCCTTCCCCATTCGTCCGACCGTCGCCATCCGAGTCCATCCGACACAA